>JAWPHD010008249.1:0-117568 GCA_037043455.1 Cyrtodaria siliqua
ATTTTTTAATTTGCAGAAAATTACTGCAAACTGCTTAAAAATAAATATACAGATGTAAAATGTATAATTAAATTGTATGCTTATTTTTAATTTGCAGTGATTTTCTTTGCTTTCTATAGCGTGTTTTAAGTATACACAAGAGGCACAATTATGCTAGGGGTATAAGGGTATGCCCCTGGACATTTTTGTTCTGTTGTTAAATATAGTGATTAGCAAATAAATTAACACAGCAGCGGTCAATAACTGTAGAATACATATCGTTCAAGCTCTAAATGCCAACATTTGGCATTTCCAAAATCTTTTCAGCTAACCGAATAAGTCTGCCCACAAATGCCCACAAACGTAGGAGAATTCGAATAACGTATATCATAATATGTTGTAGTCGCCAACAGTGGCGTAGCTGCCTATATATGCACTGTAGGCACGTGCCTACACATTGTCCCCAGAAATCAAAAATATATATTTAAAAAATGCAATAAAAACGGAGTTCATACCAGATTTTTACTCGTGTTCTTTTCAAAAAATAAGTCGAAACCAAACACACCTTGATTGTGAAAAAAAAATCGAAAGATTTTCAGAAAGCAAGTATTCATATTAATATAATTTAAGTTATTTTGTTCTGTTCCGATGTTTTTGTTGCGAATCGCAGATTAAAAAAGCTTGAAATCGCGAGTTAAAAACATGTTGTTTGCTGCTTAAAATACCGTCGGAATGCAGGATTTGGCTTCCTTCTAAAACAAAATCACGCGGGGGAGGCGTGGGGGGGGGGGGGGGTGCATGCCCCTGGATCCCCCTTGACCTTGTGCCAACACACTGATTTAGGCACAGCTACGCCCCTGGCCAAACAAAAAACAACACAAATGGCAATAAATCTACACATGCCTTTATCTGTGAAAAGTCGCATTTTCATTCAGACTGTACGTTTCCTACCAGATGAAGGTCATCGCATACGACTGCTTTTTCAAACAGCGGCAAAATTACACTATCCAACCGTTTATTAAAACTTTATCAAGGTGTTCAGGTCATATACTAACGTGTACCGATTAACAATATAGAATTTGTCACGGGTTCTTTAAATACCCGTGATTGAATATGCGTAAAATGAATTATGAGTTGGTAACTCTTAATTCAACGCTTGGCCTCGTCGTCAGTAGGTTTAGAAACGGTGTACGTATGTTGTAAACAATTGTTTTGTTGGCGGGATAGGACCTTTAAACTTTGATGAAGCATACAGAACAAATTGCTAACCAACCCTAACACGCAGGTATGCATTTCGTACCTTACAATATAAATAATGTGGACTTTGTTTTTCTTAGGGTATAAAAATAGTGAATTGGGTATATGCTCCATTTTCTTCTCTCTGTTTTTTGTGAGGCGGAATATAGTGTTAGCCATGTCCGTCTCTCCGTCCCTCCGTTCGAGTGTCCGTCCGTCCCGAAAGTTCGTGTGTCTATGCCCACTCTCATGGGCACATTTCTAGTTTGACTATTCCACTACGTTGTCGAACATTAACAAGTAATAGATATGGTTTCATTGAGTCGGTTAATTTAAACATCGAGATGGGCGTTGCCAAATTGCAATCGAGGTGTTTAAATTAACCAACGAGATGAAACCATACTGACTCTATTTGTTTTGTAGCATGTTTATTTCAGCTCTATTTCAGTTATGCTAACTGTTATTCTTGTTATTCTGATAGGTCTTATGTAATAGATAATGGTTTCACTGAGTTGGTTAATTTAAACATCGAGATGGGCGTAGCCCATCGATGTGTTTAAATTAACCAACGAGATGAAACCATACTCTATTTGTTTTGTAGCATGCTCCCTGCCACACTCTAACTTCCAATAACTGGTAGTTGTAGTACACCATTTATTCTGACAGGTGTTATTTTCAATTAAACTATTTACACCTGTGCTATTACAAAGAGAATTTTCAGTGACCATGCTACAATGTATTTTACTTATTTATTATATACCCATCAATAATATATACATAGTACCTTCATTTTCTTACAATAAAATACAACAACCTGTATCACATACAGGTTATCACTATGCTACTAAAAATAGAATTAGTATCGCTATCTTACTAAAAATAGAACAGCGGTTTTTCTAATGATTCAAGCAAGTTCAACGCCGCTATGCACGAGAACGTCAAGACGACGTTACGTCATACAAACAAAACAAGTAGGTCAGACCTACGAATTAGTTAGAGGCTATGAAGTGAAATTTTAACAAATAAGAAACCCTAAGGGAAGGAGCGTATCGACTGACCGGGGTTTCTTAATTGTTAAAATTTCACTTCTTAACCTCTAACTGACTTAGTGTTTGCCCAACTTTTTCCTTCAATCAGACGGTGAGGAATTTTAAAAAAACGGCGAACTTATTTATGTAAATTTCTAACGATCACCAATTTTAACCATTTAGTGTTTGCCCTACTTTTTCCTCCAATCAGACGGTGAGGAATTTTAAAAAAGTGGCGAACTTATTCATGTAAATTTCTAACGATCACCAATTTTAACCATTTAATCATTAAGAAATCGCTTACTAAATGGCACGCGCTTGTTTGGACACAAGGAGGCGGATTTAGTAGAAGCGCGAACGTGTTTCGTAGAAGCGCGAGGAAAAAGTAGGGCAAACACTAAGTCAGTTATAGGCTAAGAAGTGAAATTTTAACAATTAAGAAACCCCGGTCAGTCGTTGCGCTCCTTCCCTTAGGGTTTCTTAATTGTTAAAATTTCACTTCATAGCCTCTAACTAATACTTAATCATTAAGTAATCGCTTACTAAATGGCACGCGCTTGTTTGGACACAAGGAGGCGGATTTAGTAGAAGCGCGAACGTGTTTCGTAGAAGCGCGAGGAAAAAGTAGGGCAAACACTAAGTCAGTTATAGGCTAAGAAGTGAAATTTTAACAATTAAGAAACCCCGGTCAGTCGTTGCGCTCCTTCCCTTAGGGTTTCTTAATTGTTAAAATTTCACTTCATAGCCTCTAACTAATACTTAATCATTAAGTAATCGCTTACTAAATGGCACGCGCTTGTCTGGACACAAGGGAGCGGATTTAGTAGAAGCGCGAACGTGTTAAGGAGGTTGGCTGGGAAAGGACGTGGTGATGAGATTTTTTTTAAATTCATATTTAAAGCTTCTTTGGTATAATTTAGATTCAAAATTATCAAAAAAAGGCTAGGTCACCACACTTTTTTCCCCACTAGACGTCATTAAAGAAGGTACATATTTCTAACTTCAAAATTTCACTAAAAAGAGGATAAATATAGTCATTGAACATTTTCACAATTGTTTTCATAACATTATGTTTATTAAAAAACAACAAATAATTTTCGATTGCATATATACATATCTTTCAAATCATACAAAAACAGTTGTAATCCTCATTCGTATTTTTACTTTAAAAAGCAAACATATATGGACCGTATCCAACCCACTTTTGTTTTTACCGAAAAATTAATTCAAGATAAAAAATGATGTTCTAATGATCAACTTTTTTTAAAACTTGTATATTTCAAGGTCCTATGAGATTTCTTCAAAAAAAGTAAAAAAATAAATAGGTCACCAGGCTTCTAATGATTTTTTATTAAAAATTCTTTAAATTACACACATTTTGGAGTTATTTTGACATTTTCAATGTCAAATACTGTACACACAATATTGACATGGAGATTGAAAATAAAATTAGCTCAGTATCTACTTTTATATATGTATTCCACTTCTGAAAAAACAAAAATCTGATTTATTCTGTAGCAAAAGGATAAATTCTACTCAGAGATACCCATACCCCCTATTTTGTTGACAAAAAAAAAAGATCACAAATGACGGAAAAATATGGGGAAAAAAATTTGCTTAAAATTTGGTATGTTACCATCTTAAATCCTACATTATATCCATATCTACTAGAATGAAAAAAAATAAACAATTCTGTTGTCAAATAAAACTATGATTTAAAAAATAAAATGTTTAGACTTGAAGATGTCAAAACTTGCCTAGCCAACATCCTTAAGAGGTGTGGTTTCGTAGAAACGCGGGGAAAAGTAGGGCAAACACTAAGTCAGTTAGAGGCTAAGAAGTGAAATTTTAACAATTAAGAAACCCAAAGGGAAGGAGCTTAATGATGTGTAAGAGGTATATAATAAAAGGATCATTACTAGAGTAACGTGTTCTGAAAGGTTTACAGTATCACCTCTCGTAGGTAAATGCCAGATCAGGATCACACTCGAGGAGGAGCCTCTCCTTGGTTTGGCATTTACCTACTCGAGGTGATACAAACTTCCAAAACACGTTACTCTAGTAATAATCCTGTTGTATTCACCTGCTATTTGTCCTTATGATTTTTCTTTACAAAAAAAACAACAACAATCGTTACAATCGTTATTGTAATAAATGTCTGTTTAGCTATATAATTATACGTTTCCCTACTGTTTACATTGCTATTGTTGACACTTTGTCACCGAGCTTGGGTATCAATTTTATGATACGGACATCTGCCGTTTTCAGTTGTCATGGTATTTTGAACGCCTATTTACCGTTAACATGCTCATTCATAACTCTTGCTTGAGTGCACAGGCGCGTGCCTCGCTCGTGCCAATAGAATGACACGTAAACAAATGCCTGAAGTGTCGCGTGTCGACTAGTCACGTGACGTGTTAATGACCTTTCTGATCGGCGATGTTATTGATTATTTGTCAATTTTCACTTTAATGTTTATTATACAAATATGGAACGTTATGAAAAGTTGATCAGACGTGTTGCTCTCATTAAACCAAAGGGTAAAAAAACAGTTGACACAAGTGTCGTCTGTGTTTGGAATCGTTGACTATAACAATTCAATTCAATTCAATTATTTTATTCAGCATAAACATCATACAATGTTCATCGCCTATTACAATGAGGCGGTTACATTACATTGAGAAGAGCATGTATAATACTATCATGGAGTAAAGCTACAAAAGAGCACTTACACCTACTATTTTAAACAAACACTTTCGAATAGTATATAGCATAACTAATACAGAGGGGAAAATCATCAGAAAAAGAAAGAGAGAAAGAAAACAAAACAACTCTATACATATAATTTGTTTGTACAGTGGATACATTTCGGTCAAGCTTATTTACAACTCGTGCTATCAGTCCTCGCACTAGCGGAGACACGAAGACACTTTTTTGTTTTTATATTAAATTTATTTAAGTAATTTCATTACAACTGTAACCGGAGGCCCCGGATTCAATCCTCCGTGGTGCCACTGAGTTCCGTCGGTGTGTTCTTGGGCAAGACGCTTTCCCTTAGCCTCGTCCGTCGGATGGGGACGTAAACCGGGCTGTCCCGTGTATCGGTCTATCCTCCGAGCACGTTAAAGAACCATAGGAATCTATTCGATAATAAGAGTAGGGCAGGTTCCCGGATTCCTATGTATCCTTCCTCTCTCTCTGGGGCGGCTCTAAATAACCTATACTGTGTTGATGAGCCGTTAAACAACTTTCATTTTTTTCTTCTTTTTCTAAATATATGATTGATGCAATATTATCAACAGTTAGTAACACGCAAAAACAATTTTCTTTACACTATTCTTATAATTAATATTAATGATTGAATAAATGCAAGTTATTTTGAAAAAACCAACGGGACGCCGCGCGTCTTTTAAAAATCAAGATTGCCGTGTGTCCCTTTAACGTTGGAAGAGATGGAGCCCTTTTCTCAGTCACATGTTAAAGTAGCTGTCCCGTCAACAACAGTCACAATTTACAACATGTGAACGTTTCTAAACCTACTGACGACAAGGTATATATATATAATATACATAATTTGAGAATCCAAACTCTGTATAGGCACATTATAAACGGCTTTAACAAGCCACGCCAAAACCCTAAATTGGAACGTTGAATTAAGAGTTACCAACTCACAATTCATTTTAGGCATATTCAATCACGGGTATTTTAAGAACTGGTGAACTATACTTTTAATCGGCACATAAGCATCGTTATATAATCTGAACACCTGGATATAGTTTTGATGGACGGTTTTGTGGCATGATAGCTACTTTAACATATTTTAATATTTAATATATAAAGCATCATCATGTTCTCGCGTATATAACTTATGTGATGGTCACTTATTAGTCCCCTACTAGTGTGCCCCACATCCGCCCGTCAGTCCGTCAGTCATTCTGAATCCTGCGATAATGAGAAAAGTATTGATAACATTTTTATGAAACTTGGTATGTTGGTAGAGGGCATGAGGTTTTTTTATTTTGTTGATTTTACCAAAAATATCAATTAATACTACTATATTAATAATAAATTATTATTATTATTATTATTATTATTATTCCAATTATTATTATTATTATTTCAATTATTATCATTATTATTCTAATTATTATTCTAATTTATTATTATTATTATTATTTCTTTCTCCACCATTAGTTAAAGGGAGTGTAGCGACACAGCCAAACGAACTCTATTATTGAGAGTTCTGAAAAACTTGGAAAAAGGTGAAAGAATTATCAAAATCGGATGATAAACAAAAAAGATATGACCATTTAAAGGTTGTTCTAAAACGAATATGGGAGCCGCCATTTTTAGAACTATGACGTCATAGTTCCATATTACCATATATGGAATATTGATAAATATCATTTAAAACAAAGAAAATCACTGCAAATGAATGATTTTTTTTACTGGTGATATAAATCATTATTGCCATTAAGTATTACATATTTTTCATAAAGTTGCTGTCATTTTTTCCCTATAAATCAGTAAATTTTCATATTTATAAATATTCCATATATATTTATTCAAAATACAAAAGACCTTTAGGTCCATGAGTACACAGGTACAACACAATACATATATATACACACGGCAAAAAATGGCAACATATAAAGTCTATTTTGTCACATATCATTTTTTGTCATACATTTTCTCCATTACTCACTTACTAAGAAGTGTTTCATTTCAAGATTCGTTCTCTTGGGAGAGTAAAAGAGTGATTGTTTATATATACTTCAACATGTAACGCATGATTTTATTACATACATATATATATATATATATACATATACACATACATTTATACACACATATCTTATTATTTTTTATTTTTTATTTTTATTACACTCATATATATGGTCATTTAGAACCGTGATGTCATAGCTCTCAAAATGGCCGCTTCCTTATCCGTTTAAACAGAAACTTCAAATGATCACATCTTCTTTGTTTATCATCCGATTTTGATAATTCTTTCACCCTTATTGAAGTATTTCAAAACTCTCAATAATAAAGATAGTTTGGCTGTGACGCTACATTCCCTTTAACTTCCATACAACTATGCAGTTCTTATGTTAACTCAGTACAAGCAGGGACTCATATATATGTAATATAGACGGATCCTGGTACAAGTAGTCTATCAACCAGTCACACCAACCTTTAAGTGGAATAATCATATTAAAAATACTAAAAAAAACAGTCGGGAGCAATTCAAAGTACAAGCACTATACTGTAAAATAAATTATGAAAGTTAAAATATTGAAAAGTCGAAAGGTACACCATACTCCCGTATACAGGTATTTAAAATACAAAATATATCTGCTAATTTCCGTGGATCATCGGAAATAATTTTGAAGTTTGTATTGTTTATGAAATAGTTTGGTCTAGGCGAATCGGCTAGTTTTAGTTTTGTAGAATAAATCAATTAATGGTAATATAATTATGTGATGTTTCAAGGCTCTTATAAATTCTTGTTTTGTGATAGAAGTACAGATTTTTTGGAATTATTTATACAACTGTGAGCAATATAATCCCCATTTAAATTAATATGTATGATTGAGGAACAACGCATCCGAGTCGTCTAGCTTGCCAGACCAAACATTTTCAACTGTTATTTGCAAATTTCGGAGGAAACTGAAGGTCATAATTTGTATTTAGATTGACGTCAATTACTGTGAATTGTTAAACGGGGAAAAAATATGTGCATCGGCCGGGAATCGAACCCGGGCCGCCCGCGTGGCAGGCGAGCATTCTACCACTGAACCACCGATGCTTGCTGTACAATTCACTGAAAATATGTTTAAAGAATACATACCACGGAAACAGCAACAGTCACGCAAATTTCAATCACAAATATTTCCATAGATTTCACAGAAAAAGGGTTCAGAACAAGCTGCTATGCATCAATATGATGCATACTAATAAAACATTTTTTTTATTTCCAATGATCGACGGAAATTAGCGAGTTTGTACGATTGCGGTAACTGATTACGGATTCAATCGGAACAGCTAGTCGGTACAATCGCTACAATCGTGAACGCTCGGCCAATCCCGTCATTCCTCGGGATCATGCTGCGAAGCAGTGTACGAGATATTGCGAATGCAATCGCTAGTCGGTAGTCAATCGGAATTCTTCGCCAATTTCCGTACTCGGTAATAGTATAGCGGTTATTTTCCTCTAAGGCCGCTCAGATTTAATAGAGTGTTATTAGGTTATACTATTGCCTCATTAATGAGGCTGACATGAGAGATGAGCGGGAAAACATTGGAGATGAGTTATTGAGATACACAATATTGTCCAGTTATTTCCCGGCTGTGTCCAGTTATTTCCCAGCAGTTATTTTCCTCTAACAATTTAATAGGGTGTTATTGGTTATATTATTTGCCTCATTAATGAGGCTGACATGAGAGATGAGCGGGAAAACATTGGAGATGATATATGATAACATATTATTCAGATACACAATATTACCCAGTTGTTTCCCGGCTGTGTCCAGTTATTTCCCAGCGGTTATTTTCTTCTAACAATGGTGCCGCTCTGATTTAATAGAGTGTTATTAGTTATACTATTGCCTCATTAATGAGGCTGACATGAGAAATGAACGGGAAAATATTGGAGATGAGATATGATAACATTATTGAGATACACAATATGGTCCAGTTTTCCCCGGCTGTGTCTAGTTATTTCCCAGCGGTTATTTTCCTCTAACAATGGTGCCGCTCTGATTTAATAGTGTGTTATTGGTTATACTATTGCCTCATTAATGAGGCTGACATGAGAATTAATTATATAATGAGTTTGTATACAACTACATTAAGGTTAACTATCCAGCTCCCCGTGTGGTTGCCGGGATAGAAAACAACCACTGCAAACACACGGGGTAGGACCCACACACCCATTCATATTCATTTTGTCATTTTTTTGTTCATGCTCATTAAAGGTCTTCATCATGACCCCTGCACTGCCCACACCACTAAGAGCAGTGGCAGAAAAACAATAAACGTGGCTCCAGCGTAAATGGAGTGTCTACAATAGAATTTGCAGCAACTCTGCAGTTCAGGATGAGAAGGTCCTAGGCCCATTCTCCATATTTGATCTCTATGTACATGGAGGATGAGCCTGGCATGTTCATGCCTGTTAGGCGCCATATAACCTTTCATGTGTTGGTGCGCCTTAAAACAGCTGTAATTTGAGTTCATCCAGGCTATTATATTAATGCAGTCATCGTTCTATGATTCTTCTGCATTGTGTTGTTCATTTGCATTGACTTTAACCTTTGAGATGCTCCCTATAGCCAGTTTTGTTATATTTAGCGGAAAGTAATGCGCGCACGCGCAGTGTAGCTTCCGTCCAGAAATTTCCCGGTCCAGATATTTCGCGTTACACAGGGATCAACGCCTACTGTTAGGGATCTAGGGAACAGTGTCCTAAAGGAAAGAACACTAGGGAACAGTGTCCTAAAGGAAAGAACAAATGAAAAAGTACCTAATTTTTATGTATAATTGCTATAATTTACATTTAAAACATGGCATTTGGACTTTTGACGGCTTTCAGTATTACCTTTTTTTACCCATCGCTTAACTGGACTCTCTAACTTCCGAGAATATCAACTTTCCCGTTCAACTGAAAATGTTTGTACGTCGATGAACCAGGCCTGCCAAAACTTTTTAAATAAAAATGCTGAGATTGTTAAAAAATAAGATTTAAAGTGCGCGAAGAACATTTTTAAATGAAATTTTGAGCGCGCGACTCTGTTTTCGAACTTATTTTTTTAAAGCGCAAATGTTAAAATATTTATTTAATTAATAATTAAAGAAAACAATAGATTACATACTTCAACACGCACACAGAGCGTTTGTTTCAGAGAGGACTTTGTAATTAGATTAGAAAGACTCGATTTAATTTATCCAGGAGCTTGTTAAATGTTCCTGATTTATACCACTTTCATTTTATGAAATTGCAAATATTCTACAATGTAAATACAAAGTCTTCATAGCTCCTAAACAAATTATAATCATCGCACATACGGTCTAGTTGATCCTAGTAAAAATTCAGGTTGATGTGAAATACAGGATAGCTAGCAAAGCTAAACATATTATATTTTACAAATATAATTTTGTGGCGACTACTTCTTAGAAACCATAATGGGTATTGATTTGGAACCTATGGATGATGGATTTTCATAAAACTTTACATGAATGTTGCGCTTAATATCTAGTTCGAAGTGCTAAGTATCTTTGTTTACATATAGGTGTATAGGAACAACTTTTGGGACTTCTCCTCTGAAACTATTTGATGGATTTTCATTAAACTTTACATGAATGTCTAGTTGATCCTAAGTAAAAAATCAGGTCTGCCGGAAATTCAAGATGGAATTGAATTGAATGTTGTTTAACGGCTCATCAACACAGTATAGGTTATTTAGATCCCAGAGAGAGGGGGAGGATACATAGGAATCAGGGAACCGTGCCCTACTCTCATTATCGAGTAGATTCCTATGGTTCTTTAACGTGCTCGGAGGATAGAGGACCGCCCGGTTTATCTGCAGGCTAAGAGAACGTGTGTCTTGCCCAAGAACACACCGACGAAACTCAGTGGCACCACGGAGGATTGAACCTGGGGCCGCCGGTTACAAATCCGCCGCGCTATCGACTGCACCACGCCAGCCCTATAAAAAATTCAAGATGGCCACCGTAGCTAAAATATATTTTAAAAATAGAAGTTTGTGGCGACTACTTATCAAAAACCACAAGTGGTATTGATTTTGAAACTATACCAAAATGACTGGCGTGACATGTAGTTGGATTTAAACAAAATTCATTTTGATTCGATGTCAAACATGGCCGCCAATGACCATCTTTGTTTACATAGTTGTATAGGAAAAACCTGTGCCGACAGCTCCTCTGAAACTACTTGATGGATTGTCATGAAACTTTACAGGAATGATGCTCTTGATGTCTAGTTTGTTCTAAGTAAAAAATCAGGTAAGCCGAAATTTCAAGATGGTCGCCATAGCTAAACATATATTTTAAAATACAGTTGTGCGTGACTACTTCTCAAAAAGCATAAGGGGTATTGATTTGAATCCTTTACCAAATTGATTGGCATGACATGTTGTTGGTCCTAAACAAAGCTCAGTTTGATTCAATATCAACCATGGTCGCCAGCGGACATCTTTGTTTACATAGAGTTATATATAGGAAAAACGTGTGAAGACTATTCCTCTGAAACTTCAATATGGATGTTTATGAAACTTGCTATTGATGTCTAGTTGGTCCTAAGTAAATATCAAGTTGGTGGTAACTTTAAGATGGCCACCACAACTAAAAGAAGGTTTTAAAAATAGAATTTTGTAGAGATTTTGCATGTTTTTACACAGACTTACATAAGGAAAGACTTAAAAACATCTTCAGTCAGCATTTGCGAGAGGACAATTTTTTTCATTATTGCTAGGTGATCGATTTAGGTCCATGTTGGCCCACTTGTTATGATGTGTAAAAGGTAAAAGCAGTCCAGAGAAGACTACAGTATGTGTTTTACATAAGGGTTATTAAGCGAACAATATTTGATACTTTTAGGGAACTATGTTTAACACTTTTGGGAATCTAGGGAACAGTGTAAATACTTTTAGGGATCTAGGGAACATGGGCAAAATACTTTTGGGGAACTTTGGCAAATACGTTTAGGATCTGGGGAACAATGACCATTACTTTAAGGGATCTGGGGAACAAGGACCCCCTTGGGAGAGCCTCAGGTATGGTAGATATACTCATGCATTGAAAGCGCTCTACCGATGGCCGTGAGTGTCTAACCGACGTCCTTTTGAGCACTGTTTGATGAGAGGATTTAACCAAAAGTCTCTGGGTGACATATCTGGGCTATATGCAGGGTGCGGCACAGTTATAATTCCCCGTCTCCAAATAATCCTGCACGATGACTGACTTGTGCGACAGTGCATTATCACGGAGGAACCTCAATCCGCGAACCCCGGTACGTGGACGGACCAGTGTAATGCCGAATGACAGTAGTCGGAACTTTTTCGGAGTAGTGATTTCCTGTGACTGTGGTGTGTTCAGGGACAGGAACCCGATCTACCATTCAACGAGCATCAAGGAAAATACGTACAAAACATGTTAAACGGACTTGGATCTCCGAGCTCAGTAGTTAAGAAATATGCAAGGGTTCGTGGATTCATGTGTCCCTGCGTTATTTTGGCTTCTCTAAATAACCTAAGAAATGAGTTAATTAATCGTCTCCGTGGCCGAATGGTTAAGACGTTGCATTGTAAACATTCGCATCTTACCGCTGCGGGTTCGAATCCCACTGGGAGCTTGACTTGTAAATGAGGAATTCTTGCGGATGGCGGGAGGTGTACAGTAATGGTTCTACACAAGAGAATCCCACAGGGAGCTCGGCTTGTAAGCGACGAAGTGTCGATTCTTACGGATGGCGGGAGGTGTACAGTACTTGTTCTACCGAGGAAAGGTGGGTGGTATGCCTCTACCACAAAACCGTCATATATAACCTGAAATGTGTTTATAATGACCAGTGGGATTCGAATCCGCAGCGGTGAGAGGCGAATGCCAATGTTTCTGGTATGATATATTGATCATTCAGTGTACCCAATACTACTGGTTAGTATACTGATCATTCAGTGTACCCAATGCTTCTGGTGTGATATACTGATCATTCAGTGTACCCATTGTTTCTGGTGTAGTATACTGATCATTCAGTGTACTCATTGTTTCTGCTGTGACATACTGATCATTCAGTGTACCCAATGTTCCTGGTGTAATATACTGATCATTCAGTGTACCCATTGTTTTTGGTATGATATACTGATTATTCAGTGTACCTATGGTTTCTGGTGTGATATAGTGATCATTCAGTGTACCCAATGTTTTTGGTGTAATATACTGATCATTCAGTGTACTCAATGTTTTTGGTGTGATATACTGATAATTCAGTGTACCCATTGTTTCTGGTTTGATATAATGATCATTCAGTGTACCCAATGTTTCTGATGTAGTATACTCATCATTCAGTGTACCCAATGTTTCTCGTGTGAGATACTGGTCATTCAGTGTACCCAATGTTTCTCGTGTGATATACTGATCATTCCGTGTACCCAATGTTTCTGGTGTGATATACTGATCATTCAGTGTACTCAATGTTTCTGGTGTAATATACTGATCATTCAGTGTACCCGATGGTGTGATATAAAGATCATTCTGTATACCAAATGTTTTTGCTGTGACATATAGATCATTCAGTTTACACAATGTCTCTCATTTGATTTACTGAATGTTCAGTGTACGCAATGTTGTGATATACTGAACATACAGTGTACCCAATGGAGTGATATAAAGATAATTCAGTGTACCAGATGTTTCTGCTATGTTATACAGATTATGCAGTGTACCCCATGTTTCTGCTGTGATATACAGATCATTCAGTGTACCTAATGTTTCTGCTGTGATATACAGATTATTCAGTGTACCCAATGTTTCTGCTGTGCTATACTGAGCATTCGGCGTACCCAATATTTCTGGTGAGATATACTGAGCATTCAGTGTAACTATTGTTTCTGGTGTGATATATTGATCATTCAGTATATCCAGTGGTGTGATATACTGACCATTCATTGTACCCTACGTTTCTGGTGTGATATACTGATCATTCAGTGTACCTTATGTTTCTGGTGTGATTTACTGACCAATCAGTGTACCCAATGTGTATGGTGTGATATACTGATCATTCAGTGTACCCAATGTTTCTGCTGTGATATCCTGAGCATTCAGTGTACCCAATGTTTCCGGTGCGATATACTGATCATTCAGTGTACCCAATGTTTCTCGTGTAGTATACTGATCATTCACTGTACCCAATGTTTCTGGTGTGATATACTGATTGATATACTGATCATTCAGTGTACCCATTGTTTCTGGTGTAGTATACTGATCATTCAGTGTACTCATTGTTTCTGCTGTGAGATACTGATCATTCAGTGTACCCAATGTTCCTGGTGTAATATACTGATCATTCAGAGTACCCAATGGTGTGATATAAAGATCATTCTGTATACCCAATGTTTTTGCTGTGACATATAGATCATTCAGTGTATCCAATGTTTCTTCTGTGATACACTGATCATTCAGTGTACCCAATGTTTATGCTGTGATGTACTGAGCATTCGGCGTACCCAATGTTTCTGGTGAGATATACTGATCATTCAGTGTACCTAATGTTTCTGGTGTGATATACAGATCATTCAGTGTACCCAATGTTTCTGGTGTGATATACTGAGCATTCGGCGTACCCAATGTTTCTGGTGAGATATACTGATCATTCAGTGTAACTATTGTTTCTGGTGTGATATATTGATCATTCAGTATACCCAGTGGTGTGATATACTGATCATTCAGTGTACCCTATGTATCTGGTGTGATATACTGATCATTCAGTGTACCTAATGTTTCTGGTGTGATATACAGATCATTCAGTGTACCCAATGTTTCTGGTGTGATATACTGAGCATTCGGCGTACCCAATGTTTCTGGTGAGATATACTGATCATTCAGTGTAACTATTGTTTCTGGTGTGATATATTGATCATTCAGTATACCCAGTGGTGTGATATACTGATCATTCAGTGTACCCTATGTATCTGGTGTGATATACTGATCATTCAGTGTACCCAATGTGTCTGGTGTGATATACTGATCATTCAGTGTAACTATTGTTTCTGGTGTGATATATTGATCATTCAGAACACCCAGTGGTGTGATAAACTGATCATAGTGGTGTGATAAACTGATCATACAGTGTAACCTATGTTTCTGGTGTGATATACTGATCATTCAGTGTACCCAATGTTTCTGCTGCGATAAACAGAGCATTCGGCGTACCCAATGTTTCTGGTGAGATATACTGATCATTCAGTGTAGCAATTATTTCTGGTGTGATATATTGATCATTCAGTATACCCAGTGGTGTGATATACTGATCATTCAGTGTACCCTATGTTTCTGGTGTGATATACTGATCATTCAGTGTACCAAATGTTTCTGGTGTAGTATACTGATCATGCAGTGTACCCTATGTTTCTGGTGTAGTATACTGATCATTCAGTGTACCCAATGTTCCGGGTGTAGTATACTGATCATTCAGTGTACCCAATTTTTCTGGTGTGATATACTGATCATTCAGTGTACCCAATGTTCCTGGTGTAATATACTGATCATTCAGTGTACCCAATGTTTCTGATGTGATACACTGATCATTCAGAGTACCCAATATTCCTGGTGTAATATACTGATCATTCAGTGTACCCAATGTTTCTGGTGTGATACACTGATCATTCAGTGTATCTAATGTTTCTGGTGAGATATAATGATCATTCATTGTACCCAATGTTTCTGCTGTGCTATACTGAGCATTCGGCGTACCCAATGTTTCTGGTGAGATATACTGAGCATTCAGTGTAACTGTTGTTTCTGGAGTGATATATTGATCATTCAGTATACCCAGTGGTGTGATATACTGATCATTCATTGTACCCTATGTTTCTGGTGTGATATACTGATCATTCAGTGTACTCAATGTTTCTGGTGTGATATACTGATCATTCAGTGTACCCTATGTTTCTGATACTAGTATACTAATCATTCAATTTACCCAATGTTTCTGGTATGATATACTGACCATTCAGTGTACCCAATGTTTCTGGTGTGATATACTGATTATTCAGTGTACGCAATGTTTCTAGTGTTATATACTGATCATTCAGTGTACCCAATGTTTCTGTTGTGATATACTGATTATTCAGTGTACCCGATGTTTCTGTTGAGATATACTGATCATTCAGTGTACCCATTGTATCTGGTGAGATATGCTGAACATTCAGTGTACCCATTGGTCTTGGTGTGATTTACTGAACATTTAGTGTACCCAATGTTTCTGGTGTGATGAACTGAACATTCAGTGTACCCATTGTTACTGGTGTGATATACTGATCATTCAGTGTACCCAATGCTTCTGGTGTAGTATACTGATCATTCAGTGTACCCAGTGTTTCTGGTGTGATATACTGATCATTCAATGTACCAAATGTTTCCGGTGTGATATACTGATCATTCAGTGTACCCAATGTTTCTCGTGTAGTATACTGATCATTCACTGTACCCAATGTTTCTGGTGTGATATACTGATCATTCAGTGTACCCAATGTTTCTGGTGTAGTATACTGATCATTCAGTGTACTCATTGTTTCTGCTGTGACATACTGATCATTCAGTGTACCCAATGTTCCTGGTGTAATATACTGATCATTCAGAGTACCCAATGGTGTGATATAAAGATCATTCTGTATACCCAATGTTTTTGCTGTGATATACTGATCATTCAGTGTACCCAATGTTTCTGCTGTGATATACTGAGCATTCGGTGTACCCATTGTTTCTGGTGAGATATACTGATCATTCAGTGTACCCAATGTTTCTGCTGTGATATACTGAGCATTCGGTGTACCCATTGTTTCTGGTGAGATATACTGATCATTCAGTGTACCCAATGTTTCTGGTGTGATATACAGATCGTTCAGTGTACCCAATGTTTCTGCTGTGATATACTGAGCATTTGGCGTACCCAGTGTTTCTGGTGAGATATACTGATCATTCAGTGAAATTATTGTTTCTGGTGTGATATATTGATCATTCAGTATACCCAGTGGTGTGATATACTGATCATTCAGTGTACCCAATGTTTCTGGTGAGATATACTGATCATTCAGTGTAACTATTGTTTCTGGTGTGATATATTGATCATTCAGTACACCCAGTGGTGTGATATACTGATCATTCAGTGTACCCAATGTTTCTGCTGCGATATACTGAGCAATCGACGTACCCAATGTTTCTGGTGAGATATACTAATCATTCAGCGTACCGAATGTTTCTGGTGTAGTATACTGAGCATTCAGTGTACTCAATGTTTCTGGTGTGATATACTGATCATTCAGTGTACCCTATGTGTCTGATACTAGTATAGTGATAATTCAGTGTACCCAATGTTTCTGGTGTGATATACTGATCATTCAGTGTACCCAATGTTTCTGGTGTGATATACTGATCATTCAGTGTATCCTATGTTTCTGGTGTGATATACTGATCATTCAGTCTACCAAATGTTTCTGGTGTGATATACTGATCATTCAGTGTACCCAATGTTTCTGGTGTGATATACTGATCATTCAGTGTACCCTATGTGTCTGATACTAGTATAGTGATAATTCAGTGTACCCAATGTTTCTGGTGTGATATACTGATCATTCAGTGTACCCAATGTTTCTGGTGTGATATACTGATCATTCAGTGTACCCAATGTTTTTGGTGTAGTATACTGATCATTCAGTGTACCCAATGTTTCTGGTGTAGTATACTGAACATTCAGTGTACCCAATGTTTCTGGTGTAGTATACTGATCATTCAGTGTACCCAATGTTTCTGGTGTGATATACTGATCATTCAGTGTACCCAATGTTTCTGGTGTAGTATACTGAACATTCAGTGTATCCATTGTTTCTGGTGTGATACACTGATCATTCAGTGTACCTAATGTTCCTGGTGTAATATACTGATCATTCAGTGTACCCAATGTTTCTGATGTGATACACTGATCATGCAGTGTACCCAATGTTCCTGGTGTAATATACTGATCATTCAGTGCACCCAATGTTTCTGGTGTGATACACTGATCATTCAGTGTATCTAATGTTTCTCGTGAGATATAATGATCATTCAGTGTACCCAATGTTTCTGGTGAGATATGCAGATCATTCAGTGTACCAGAGGTTTCTGGTGTGAGATATACTGAACATTCAGTGTATCCGATGTTTCTGGTGAGATATACTAATCTTTCAGTGTACCCAATGTTTGTGATGTGATATACTGGTCATTCAGTGTACCCGATGTTTCTGATGAGATATACTGATTATTCATTTTACCCAATGTTTATGGTGAGATATACTGATCATTCAGTGTACCCGATGTTTCTTGTGAGATATACTGATCATTCAGTGTACCCATAGTCACTGGTGAGATATGATGATCATTCAGTGTACTAAATGTTTGTGATCCGAAATACTGATCATTCAGTGTACCCGATGTTTCTGGTGAGATATACTGATCATTCAGTGTACCCAATGTTTCTGGTGTGATATACTGATTATTCAGTGTACCCGATGTTTCTGGTGAGATATACTGATCATTCATTGTACCCATTGTTACTGGTGAGATATGCTGAACATTCAGAGTACCCAATGTTTCAGGTGTGATAAACTGATCATTCAGTGTACCCGATGTTTCTGGTGTGATATTCTGATCATTCAGTGTACCCATTGTTACTGGTGAGATATGCTGAACATTCAGTGTACCCAATGTTTCTGGTGTGATATACTGATCATTCAGTGTACCCATTGTTACTGGTGAGATATGCTGAACATTCAGTGTACCCAATGTTTCTGGTGTGATATACTGATCATTCAGTGTACCCAATGTTTCTGGTGTGATATACTGATCATTCAGTGTACCCAATGTTTCTGCATATATATATATATATATATATATACTGATCATTCAGTGTACCCAATGTTTCTGGTGTGATATTCTGATCATTCAGTGTACCCAATGTTTCTGGTGTGATATACTGATCATTCAGTGTACCCAATGTTTCTGCGTATATATATACTTATTACTCAGTGTATCCATTGTTTCTGGTGAGATAAAATGATCATTCAGTGTACCCAATGTTTCTGGTGAGATATACTGATCATTCAGTGTACCCAATGTTTCTGGTGTGATATACTGAACATTCAGTGTACCCAATGTTTCTGGTGAGATATACTGAACATTCAGTGTACCCAATGTTTCTGGTGTGATATACTGAACATTCAATGTACCCAATGTTTCTGGTGTGATACCCTGAATGAACACTGATCATTCAGTGTACCCATTGTTACTGGTGAGATACACTGATCATTCAGTGTACTCATGTTACTAGTGAGATATGCTGAACATTTAGTGTACCCAATGTTTCTGGTATGATATACTGAACATTCAGTGTACCCAATGTTTCTGGTGTGATATACTGATAATTCAGTGTACCCAATGCTCCTGGTTTAATATACTGATCATTTAGTGTACCCAATGTTTCTGGTGTGATATACTGATCATTCAGTGTACCCAATGTTCCTGGTGAGATATGCTGAACATTCAGTGTACCCAATGTTTCTGGTGTGATATACTGATCATTCAGTGTTCTCAATCTTTCTGGTGAGATATACTGATCATTCAGTGTACCCAATGTTTCTCGTGTGATATACTGATCATTCATATACTGATCATTCAGTGTACCCAATGTTTCTGGTGAGATGTTCTGATCATTCAGTGTACCCAATGTTTCTGGTGTGATATACTGATCATTCAGTGTACCCAATGTTCCTGGTGTAATATACTGATCATTCAGTGTACCCAATGTTTCTGGTGAGACATACTGATCATTCAGTGTACACATTGTTACTGGTGAGATATGCTGAACATTCAGTGTACCCAACGTTTCTGGTGTGATATACTGAACATTCAGTGTACCCAATGTTTCTGGTGTGATATACTGACCATTCAGTGTACCCAATGTTTCTGGTGTGATATACTGATCATTCAGTGTACCAATTGTTTCTGGTGTGATATACTGATAATTCAGTGTACCCAATGTTCCTGGTGTAATATACTGATCATTCAGTGTCCCCAATATTTCTGGTGAGATATACTGATCATTCAGTGCACACATTGTTACTGGTGAGGTATGCTGAACATTCAGTGTACCCAATTTTTCTGGTGTGATATACTGAACATTCAGTGTACCCAATGTTTCTGGTGTGATATACTGATCATTCAGTGTACCCAATGTTCCTGGTGTAATATACTGGTCATTCAGTGTCCCCAATATTTCTGGTGAGATATACTGATAATTCAGTGCACACATTGTTACTGGTGAGATATGCTGAACATTCAGTGTACCCAATTTTTCTGGTGTGATATACTGAACATTCAGTGTACGCAATGTTTCTGGTGTGATATACTGCTCATTCAGTGTACCCAATGTTACTGGTGAGATATGCTGACCATTCAGTGTACCCATTGTTACTGGTGAGGTATGCTGAACATTCATTCAGTGTACCCAATGTTTCTGGTGTGATATACTGATCATTCAGTGTACCCAATGTTTCTGGTGAGATATACTGATCATTCAGTGTACCCATTGTTACTGGTGAGATATGCTGAACATTCAGTGTACCCAATGTTTCTGGTGTGATATACTGATCATTCAGTGTACCCAATGTTCCTGTTGTAATATACTGATCATTCAGTGTACCGAATGTTTCTGGTGTGATATAATGATTATTCAGTTTACCCGATGTTTCTGGTGAGAATACTGATCATTCAGTGTACCCATTGTTTCTCGTGAGATATGCTGAACATTCAGTGTACCCAATGTTTCTGGTGAGATATGCTGATCATTCAGTGTACCGAATGTTATGTTTCTGGTGAGAAAACTGATCATTCAGTGTACCCATTGTTTCTCGTGAGATATGCTGAACATTCAGTGTACCCAATGTTTCTGGTGAGATATGCTGATCATTCAGTGTACCGAATGTTTTGTTTCTGGTGAGAATACTGATCATTCAGTGTACCCATTGCTTCTGGTGTGATATACTGATCATTCAGTGTACCCAATGTTTCTGATACTAGTATACTGAACATCCAGTGTACCCAATTTTTCTTGTGTGATATACTGATCATTCAGTGTACCCGATGTATCTCATGTGATATATTGATTATTCAGTGTACCCAATGTTTCTCGTGTGATATACTGATCATTCAGTGTACATATTGTTTCTAGTGTTATATACTGATCATTCAGTGTACCCAATGTTTCTGATACTCGTATACTGAACATCCAGTGTACCCAATTTTTCTTTTGTGATATACTGATCATTCAGTGTACCCGATGTTTCTCATGTGATATACTAATTATTCAGTGTACCCAATGTTTCTCGTGTGATATACTGATCATTCAGTGTACATATTGTTTCTAGTGTGATATACTGATCATTCAGTGCACCCGATGTTTCTCATGTGATATACTGATTATTCAGTGTACCCAATGTTTCTCATGTGATATACTGATCATTCAGTGTACATATTGTTTCTAGAGTGATATACTGATCATTCAGTGTACATATTGTTTCGAGTGTGCTATACTGATCATTCAGTGTACCCGATGTTTCTCATGTGATATACTAATTATTCAGTGTACCCAATGTTTCTCGTGTGATATACTGATCATTCAGTGTACATATTGTTTCGAGTGTGCTATACTGATCATTCAGTGTACCCGATGTTTCTCATGTGATATACTGATCATTCAGTGTACATATTGTTTCTAGAGTGATATACTGATCATTCAGTGCACCCGATGTTTCTCATGTGATATACTGATTATTCAGTGTATCCAATGTTTCTCGTGTGATATACTGATCATTCAGTGTACATATTGTTTCTAGTGTTATATACTGATCATTCAGTGTACACAATGTTTCTCGTACTAGTATATTGAACATCCAGTATACCCAATTTTTCCAGTGTGATATACTGATCATTCAGTGTACCAGATGTTTCTCATGTGATATACTGATCGTTCAGTGTACCCGATGTTTCTCGTGTGATATACTGATCATTCAGTGTACACAATGTTTCTCATGTGATATACTGATTATTCAGTGTACCCAATGTTTCTCGTGTGATATACTGATCATTCAGTGTACATATTGTTTTGAGTGTGCTATACTGATCATTCAGTGTACCCGATGTTTCTCATGTGATATACTGATTATTCAGTGTACCCAATGTTTCTCATGTGATATACTGATCATTCAGTGTACATATTGTTTCTAGAGTGATATACTGATCATTCAGTGCACCCAATGTTTCTCATGTGATATACTGATTATTCAGTGTACCCAATGTTTCTCATGTGATATACTGATCATTCAGTGTACATATTGTTTCTAGAGTGATATACTGATCATTCAGTGCACCCGATGTTTCTCATGTGATATACTGATTATTCAGTGTACCCAATGTTTCTCATGTGATATACTGATCATTCAGTGTACATATTGTTTCTAGAGTGATATACTGATCATTCAGTGCACCCGATGTTTCTCATGTGATATACTGATTATTCAGTGTACCCAATGTTTCTCATGTGATATACTGATCATTCAGTGTACATATTGTTTCTAGAGTGATATACTGATCATTCAGTGCACCCAATGTTTCTCATGTGATATACTGATTATTCAGTGTACCCAATGTTTCTCATGTGATATACTGATCATTCAGTGTACATATTGTTTCTAGAGTGATATACTGATCATTCAGTGCACCCTATGTTTCTCATGTGATATACTGATTATTCAGTGTACCCAATGTTTCTCATGTGATATACTGATCATTCAGTGTACATATTGTTTCTCGAGTGATATACTGATCATTCAGTGCACCCGATGTTTCTCATGTGATATACTGATCATTCAGTGTACATATTGTTTCTAGTGTTATATACTGATCATTCAGTGTACACAATGTTTCTCGTACTAGTATATTGAACATCCAGTATACCCAATTTTTCCAGTGTGATATACTGATCATTCAGTGTACCAGATGTTTCTCATGTGATATACTGATCGTTCAGTGTACCCGATGTTTCTCGTGTGATATACTGATCATTCAGTGTACCCAATGTTTCTGGTGTGATATACTGATCATTCAGTGTACCAGATGTTTCTCATGTGATATACTGATCGTTCAGTGTACCCGATGTTTCTCGTGTGATATACTGATCATTCAGTGTACCCAATGTTTCTCGTGTGATATACTGATCATTCAGTGTACACGATGTTTCTCATGTGATATACTGATCATTCAGTGTACATATTGTTTGTAGTGTGATATACTGATCATTCAGTGCACACAATGTTTCTGGTGTAGTATACTGATCATTCAGTGAACCCATTGTTTCTGGTGTGATATACTGATCATTCAGTATACCCAATGTTTCTGGTGTGGTATACTGACATTTAGTGTACCCAATGTTTCTGGTGTGATATACTGAACATTTAGTGTACCAAATGTTTCTGCTGTGATATACTGATCATTCAGTGGACCCAATGTTTCTGGTGTGATATACTGATCATTCAGTGTACCCAATGTTTTTGTGCAGTATACTGCTCATTCAGTGAACCCATTGTTTCTGGTGTGATATACTGATCATTCAGTGTACCCAATGTTTCTAGTGAAGTATACTGATCATTTAGTGTACCCAATGTTTCTGGTGTGATACACTGATCATTCAGTGTACCCAATGTTTCTAGTGTAGTATACTGATCATTTAGTGTACCCAATGTTTCTGGTGTGATATACTGAACATTTAGTGTACCAAATGTTTCTGCTGTGATATACTGATCATTCAGTGGACCCAATGTTTCTGGTGTGATATATTGATCATTCAGTGGACCCAATGTTTTTGATGTGATATTACTGATCATTCAGTGTACCCAATGTTTCTGGTGTAGTATACTGATTATTCAGTGTAGCCAATGATTATGGTGTGATATACTGATCACTCAGTGTATCCAATGTTTCTCGTGTGATATAGTGATCATTCAGTGTACCCAGTGTTTCTGATGTGATATACTGATCATTCAGTGTACATGTTGTTTCTAGTGTGATATACTGATCATTCAGTGTACATATTGTTTCTAGTGTAATATACTGATCATTCAGTGTACCCGATGTTTCTCGTGTGATATATTGAACATTCAGTGTACATATTGTTTCTAGTGTGATATACTGATCATTCAGTGTACCCGATGTTTCTCGTGTGATATCCTGATCATTCAGTGTACATATTGTTTCTGGTGTAGTATACTGATCATTCAGTGAACCCATTGTTTCTGGTGGGATATACTAATCATTCAGTGTACCCAATGTTTCTGGTGTAGTATACTGATCATTTAGTGTACCAAATGTTTCTGGTGTGATATACTGAACATTTAGTGTACCAAATGTTTCTGCTGTGATACACTGATCATTCAGTGGACCCAATGTTTCTGGTGTGATATACTGATCATTCAGTGGACCCAATGTTTTTGATGTGATATTACTGATCATTCAGTGTACCCAATGTTTCTGGTGTAGTATACTGATTATTCAGTGTAGCCAATGATTTTGGTGTGATATACTGATCATTCAGTGGACCCAATGTTTTTGATGTGATATTACTGATCATTCAGTGTACCCAATGTTTCTGGTGTAGTATACTGATTATTCGGTGTAGCCAATGATTTTGGTGCGATATACTGATCATTCAGTGTACCCAATGTTTCTGGTGTAGTATACTGATTATTCAGTGAACCCATTGTTTCTGGTGTGATATACTGATCATTTAGTGTACCAAATGTTTCTGCTGTGATACACTGATCATTCAGTGGACCCAATGTTTCTGGTGTGATATACTGATCATTCAGTGGACCGAATGTTTTTGATGTGATATTACTGATCATTCAGTGTACCCAATGTTTCTGGTGTAGTATACTGATTATTCAGTGTAGCCAATGAATTTGGTGTGATATACTGATCATTCAGTGTATCCAATGTTTCTCGTGTGATATTGTGATCATTCAGTGTACCCAGTGTTTCTGATGTGATATACTGAGCATTTAGTGTACCCAATGTTCCGGGTATAATATACTGATCATTCAGTTTACCCAATGTGTCTGGTGTGATATACTGACCCTTCAGTGTACCCAATGTTGTGACATACTGATCATTCAGCGCGCCCAATGTTTCTGGTGCAATATACTGATCATTCCGTGTACACAATGTTTCTGGTGTTATATACTGATCATTCAGTCCGCCCAATATTTCTGGTGCGATATACTGATCATTCCGTGTACCCAATGTTTCTGGTGCAATATACTGATCATTCCGTGTACCCAATGTTTCTGGTGCGATATACTGATCATTCCGTGTACACAACATTTCTGGTGTGATATAAAGATCATTAAATGTACCCAATGGTGTTATATACTGATTATTCTGTATACCCAATGGTGTGATATAAAGATCATTCCGTGTACCCAATGTTCCTGGTGTAATATACGATCATTCAGTATACCCATTGCTTCCGGTGTGATAAACGTACCATTCAGTGTACCCAATGATGTGATATACTGATCATTCAGTGCGCCCAATGTTTCTGGTGTGATATAAAGATCATTAAGAGTACCCAATGGTGTAATATAAAGGTCATTCTGTATACCCAATGTTTCTGCTGTGACATATTGATTATTCAGTGTACCCAATGTTTCTGGTGTAATATACAGACCATTCAGTGTACCCAATGTTCTGTGTGTAATATACTGATCATTCAGTGTACCCATTGCTTCCGGTATGATATACTGATCATTCAGTGTACCCAATGTTTCTGGCGGGATAAACTGATCATTCAGCGTACCCAGTGTTTCTTGTGTAATATACAGACCATTCAGTGTACACAATGTTCCTTGTGTAATACACTGATCATTCAGTGTACCCAGTGTTTCTGGTGTAATATAGACCATTCAGTGTACCCATTGCTTCCTGTGTGATATACTGACCATTCAGTGTACCCAATGGTGTGATATACTGATCATTCAGTGTGCCCAATGTTTCTGGTGTGACATACTGATCATTGAGTGCACCCAATATTTCTGGTGTGATATACTGATCATTCAGTGTACCCAATGTTTCTGGTGGGATATAAAGATCATTCAGTGTACCCAATGTTTTTGGTGTGATATAAAGATCATTAAATGTACCCAATGGTGTAATATACTGATCATTCTGTATACCCAATGTTTCTGCTGTGACGAAAATTTCACAAACATTCAATTGAAATACCATATATACTAACTGTTTTCATGCATTAGTGTATTTTGAATGCCAAAAATGATCTTTCTTATGAAAGAGGAAAGAAAACACAACCCTAATAGCAGGATAATGTAGTTTTATGTCAATAATTGTCGATCTCAAATATGTGACAAACTGCCGACATGAAGCCATGCACAATATTCAAACTTCCTATTGTTTCAATGTGTGTAGTTGTAGTTGTAGTCAGTACACATTTTAATTACTTTATTGCAAGTGTTTTCACAGTTCACAATACACATGGCAGTATTTTGTCTTGAGGATCTTGAGATCAAGTAAAATTAATTTTAGTTTATTTTTATTTTAAGACAGGCCACTTGTCTGCAAAATGAGACGGGCCTGAAATGAATTTCGAGGAGCCTCGGGTGTCGGTCTATCCTAATTTTCGAGCACTGCATTAAATTAATAGTTTCTCATTACAAGTATTTTTTTACTGGTATAGGCTCACCATTTGTACAATGCTTTATGCTTTATGGTTTCAGAGATTTTTTTAAGTTTTCCCTTATACAAGCACTGTATTTAGAACTGTTTTGACTGTGTAAAACATATAGAGCAGTCAAGTTTTGGCTGTGTAAAACATATACTGCAGTCAAGTTTTGACTTTGTAAAACATATAGAGTAGTGAAGTTTTGGCTGTGTAAAGCATATACTGCAGTCAAGGTTTGTATGTGTAAAGCATATAGAGTAGTGAAGTTTTGGCTGTGTAAAGCATATACTGCAGTGAAGGTTTAGCTGTGTAAAGCATATACTGCAGTCAAGGTTTGTCTGTGTTAAGCATTAGAACAGTGAAGTTTTGGCTGTGTAAAGCATATAGAGCATTCAAGTTTTGGCTGTGCACACCATATAGAGTAGTGAAGTTTTGGCTGTGTAAAGCACAGAGTAGTGAAGGTTTGGCTGTGTAAAGCATATAGAGTAGTGAAGTTTTGGCTGTGTAAAGCATATACTGCAGTCAAGTTTTAGACTGTGTAAAACATATAGAGCAGTCAAGTTTTGGCTGTGTAAAACATATAGAGCAGTCAAGTTTTGGCTGTGTAAAACATATAGAGTAGTGAAGTTTTGGCTGTGTAAAGCATATAGAGCAGTCAAGTTTTGGCTGTGCAAACCATATAGAGTAGTGAAGTTTTAGCTGTTTAAAGCATATAGAACAGTGAAGTTTTGGCTGCGTAAAGCATATAGAACAGTGAAGTTTTGGCTGTGTAAAACATTTAGAGTAGTGAAGTTTTGGCTGTGTAAAGCATATAGAACAGTGAAGTTTTGGCTGTGTAAAGCATATAGAGCAGTCAAGTTTTGGCTGTGCAAACCATATAGAGTAGTGAAGGTTTAGCTGTGTAAAGCATATACTGCAGTGAAGGTTTGGCTGTGTAAAACATATAGAGCAGTCAAGTTTAGGGTGTGTAAAACATGTAGAGTAGTGAAGTTTTGGCTTTGTAAAACATATAGAGTAGTGAAGTTTTGGCTGTGTAAAGCATATAGAGTAGTGAAGTTTTGGCTGTGTAAAACATATAGAGTAGTGAAGTTTTGGCTGTGTAAAACATATAGAGCAGTGAAGGTTTGGCTGTGTAAAGTATATAGAGTAGTGAAGTTTTGGCTGTGTAAAACATAGAGTAGTGAAGGTTTAGCTGTGTAAAGCATATACTGCAGTGAAGTTTTGGCTGTGTAAAACATATAGAGTAGTGAAGTTTTGGCTGTGTAAAACATATAGAGTAGTGAAGGTTTGGCTGTGTAAAACATATAAAGTAGTGAAGGTTTGGCTGTGTAAAGCATATAGAGTAGTGAAGGTTTGGCTGTGTAAAACATATAGAGTAGTGAAGGTTTGGCTGTGTAAAGCATTTACTGCAGTGAATGTTTGGCTGTGTAACTCATATTAAATATATTTGTATCATTGTAACTGTACCACCTTTATAGTTGGCATGTAAATAAGATAGATATGACCTTTAAAAGACATTTAATAACATTTAACACCATTCTATACGATTTAATACAATACAGCATACAACAAAGTTTTAAATAGCAATTAAAACATCATTCAATATTATACACTAGAGCATACAACAAAGTTTTAAATAGAAATTAAAACATACATGCATATCAAACTGGATTTTACTTGTTTCAATCAACATTTATGTCTACACAAACTTAAAGACATAATATCAGATGTATCTACACAAAAACATACCCACATAAAACCAGTTGCAACATGTCATTTGTGTTTACACAAAATAAGACATTATATAACTTTTGTCTACACACAATTAGAGACATTATATAATTTGTGTCCATACAAAATTAGAGACATTATGTTATTTGTGTCCAGACAAAATTAAGGGACATTATGACATTTGTGTCTACACAAAGTCAGCGACATTATGACATTTGTGTCAGCACAAAGTCAGGAACATTATGTCATTTGTGTCTACAAAAAGTCAGGGACATAATGCAATTTGTGTCTGTACAAAGTCAGGAACATTATGACACTTGCATCTACACAAAGTCAGTGACATTATGTCATTTGTGTCTACACAAAGTCAGTGACATTATGTCATTTGTGTCTACACAAAGTCAGTGCCATTACATCATTTGTGTCTACTCAAAGTCAGTGACATGATGTCATTATTTTCGTGGAGCGCTATGGTCCAGTGGTATAGCTTTGGACCCAGGATTGAAAAGTCGCGAGTTCGATCCTTTCCGCGACCATGTGTGTTGTTTCCCTGAGCATGGCATTTGTGTCAGCACAAAGTCAGGAACATTATGTCATTTGTGTCTACAAAAAGTCAGGGACATAATGCAATTTGTGTCTGTACAAAGTCAGGAACATTATGACACTTGCATCTACACAAAGTCAGTGACATTATGTCATTTGTGTCTACACAAAGTCAGTGACATTATGTCATTTGTGTCTACACAAAGTCAGTGCCATTACATCATTTGTGTCTACTCAAAGTCAGTGACATGATGTCATTATTTTCGTGGAGCGCTATGGTCCAGTGGTATAGCTTTGGACCCAGGATTGAAAAGTCGCGAGTTCGATCCTTTCCACGACCATGTGTGTTGTGTCCCTGAGCAAGACATTTTACCTGCATTTCTGAGTACTGGTTCTACCCATGAAGACACCGAGAGTGATTAAAATAGGAGAGCTTTCGTTACAATTGATGTAAAATAAACTACAACTATCACTGAAGGTGACGAAAAGCCCCGCTTAAATCAAAGGGCCATAATTCTGTAATAAATTGGGCAATCAACAATGGGTGATGTAGAGGGACATAAGGTCATCAGTTGTTATGAGTAATGACGTTTGGGAACAACCCAATCAAAACTGTTTGAGAAATGGTAGTAATAAAAATGTGGTACGGGACGCGACAGGACAAGGACGTGACAGGACGTAAATGTGTTACGCGATGAACGAAACATTACTTACACCGTGATTCTTATATAGTATAATAAGTTTAAAGCAAACATTTTATTTATTACATGTTAAACCAATTTGTGTATGATTTTTACCTAAATGTTTTTATTTGTTAAACGGTCTCGGCAAATGAAGATGACGTTCTAAAACACTTTATTGATGTCATAACTCGATGTCACATTAGTTATTTTTGTGTTCAGAGTATGTTATTGATATAAGTGATTTATGAATTTTCTTTCGCTGAGAAATTCCAACCTTTTTGCCCAGGACAATTTAATTTTAAAACACACGTGCAAGTTCAATGGCTGTGAAGCTAAGTGTTAGCTCTTCCTCTCTTTATTGTCCACCATAAATGGTTTAACCGTTGCTGATTCCCTATTGGTAGACTGTGTCAGTCTATTTAGTTGTGGACTGGAATATTTTGGTAGACTTGCTGTCTGCCCTCGCATCTTGTCCAATTCTGACACCCACTTTTGTACAGTGCTAGTGCGAAATTTACCTGAAATAAAAGTTACATATATTTTTTATTTGCAACTGTTTTGTAAAGGGCAGGTTTAAAATCTACCTTAAATAAATTGAAAATGTTAGAATTGTTGGCAGATGGTAGAATATAGACATTATATATTCTGATATCTGAGGTATATGCAGCACACTTGAATCTGTAACCTTGAATATAAGAGGGATTTGGGTTATCTTCTTTTAGTAAGAGGGATTTGGGTTATCTTCTTTTAGTAAGAGGGATTTGGGTTATCTTCTTTTTAAGTGAATTGCACACATACCCACTGGGGTTTGGTCACCATTTGAAATGATAAAGTTTGCAAGAATTATATAACTTAATTTTTGATGGATAGAATTTTCTCAGGGTATCAGAACATTCTTCCTGGGCATGTTAATGGATAGAGGGATTTCCCAGGATGCCAGAACATCTTTCCGCGTTATGGAACGAGGGATTTCCCAGGGTATTAGACCATTCTTTTGCAGTCTGAGATTACCTCAGGGAAGTGCATCTGGCCGGGACCTGAACCCACAACCTCCTGCATGAGAGGTAGACGTTCTACCATTATGCCACAGCTGCAGTGTAACTATCAATAAGGTTAACATGTATAAATCATGTGATGATAACACATCAGTGCTCCAGATAAGCTTTCAGCACAATGCATGTTGTACGCATGAAAAAAAGCATTAATTTACGTATTTACATTTACAAAATATGTGTACCCTTAACAAGAGTTCAATGACCTTGAAGCTCTACTGTTAGGTTTTTGATAGCTACATCAGCATTCTTGTGAAGTTTCATGAAAATCTGTCAAGCAGTTTCATAGGAGTAGATGCTACACGTTTTTACTATATAACTCTATGTAAACAAAGATGGCCACGGCAGCCAGGTTTTAAAATGTTGAATCAAAATAATCTTCAACAAGGACCAACATCAAGTCATGCTGATCATTTTACAAAAAGTCCCATATCAATATCACTTACAGTTGTTGTCGCTACAAATTTGTTTTTAAAAATCTATTTTTAGCTGTGGCGGCCATCCTGAATTTCCGACCAAACTGAAATTTTGCTAGGATCAACTAGATATCAAGAGCAACATTCCTGTGAAGTTTCAAGAAAATCCGTCTGAGAAGTTTCAGAGGAGTAGTCGCTACACGCTTTTACTATATAACTCTATGTAAACAAAGATGGCCGCTGGCAGCCAAGTTTAACGTTGGATCAAAAAGATTTTCGAATCTGACTAGCCTCATGTTAGGCTGATTGTTTTAGAAAACGTCCCATATCAATATCACTTACAGTTTTCAGGAAGTAGTTGCTACAAATTTGTTTTTTAAAATCTATTTTTAGCTGTGGCAGCCATCCTGACTTTCCGGTCAGCCTTAAATTTAGCTAGGATCAACAAGACATCAAGAGCAACATTCCTGTGAAGTTTCATGAAAATCGTTCACACAGTTTCCAAGGAGTAGTCGCTACAAGTTTTTATTATATAACTCTATGTAAACAAAGATGGCCACTGGCAGCCATATTTAATGTCGAAACAAAACAATTTTCAACAAGGATCAACATCATGTCATGCTGATCATTTTAGAAGAAGTCCCATATCAATATGATTTATAGTTTTCAAGAAGTAGTCGCTACAAACTTGTTTTTAAAAAAACTATTTTAAGCCGTGGTGGCCATCTTGAATTTCCAGCCGACCTGAAATTTTGCTAGGATCAATAAGACATCAAGAGCAACATTCCCGTGAAATTTCATGTAAATCCATCAAGTAGCACTGATCGTTCCTGCCAAGTTTCACTGAAACCAGCCAGAGGTTCAGGAAAACTAGTTTGATAAAGTTTGTGTATGGGGGGCCATAACTATGGCAAAAATCATTCAACCGAAACACGGCGATGATATGCGCAACTAGGCTTGGTATTGATCATCCCTGCAGTGTTTCGTTGAAATCCAGCCAGGGATTCAGGAGAACTAGTCTGCATAAAGTTTGTGTATAAGGGGCCATAACTCTGTCAAAAAGCATTCACCCCGTAACACTGTGATGATATGCACAACTAGGCCTGGTACTGATCAACCCTAAAGTTTCGCTGAAATGAGTTCAGAAGAGACTTATCTCGACAAAGTGTGTATATTAAAACCTTAAAGGGCCATAACTCTGCCAGAAATCATTCAACTGGAACACGGAGACAATATGCACGACCAGGCTTGATATAGATCAACCTTTCGAATCTGGCCTGGGGTTCAGGAGAACTAGTCCAGACAAAGTTTGTGTATTAAAACCTATAAAGTGCCATAATTCTGCCAAAATAATCTTACAGCCCGAACACGGTGATGACAATCAGATATGTACAACTAGGATTGGTACAGATCATCCCTGCAAAGTTTTGTTGAAATTCGACCAGGGGTTCAGGAGGACTAGGACAAAGTTTGCGTACTAAAACCTTTTAAAAGGGTTTAAATGGCAATAACTCTGCCAAAATCTTTCAACCGGAACACAGTGATGATATGCACAACTGGGCTTGATACTGATCATCCCAGCAAACTTTCCTCGAAATCATGCCAAATGAAGGCCCTATCGTCTTAATGAGGCAAAATACAGAAAAGCGTCGTTGACTAATAACAGTATACAGTCAAACCTGGATTAAGAGACCACTCAGAGGAAAGACCAAATGTGGTCTCTTAATGTGGTCTCCTAAAACAGGGTCTAACAGTGTTCGATTTTTTTATGAAATATTAAGAGAAATACAAGTACCGGTATATGTATTAAAATGAATGCTTTTAATTGTAGGTATCTTGTATTATTTCATATATATGGGGTATCTTGTAAAGGAATAATAAACACTTATGCAACTAAGACAACTTTAATTTATGTTTTTCACGAATTTCAATGCCTGCAGCTGAATCAAAGGCCCAGACACTGGCATGCGTCTTGACGTAGCATATTGGAACCAAGTCCTTTTATGTCCTCGTACTCCGTTGTGTAAAGTGCACGTTTTCTGTCACCAGACATATTGTTCTCAAAATTCTCTAAAACCTCCAATTTTCGTTTTAATATGTTCTGAATTTGTGTTTTATCGACACCTAACTCATCTGCTATTTTACGCGCACTTTTCGATTTACTAAGTGCAATCACATTAATCCGCTTGTCTAACGTTAACATTTTATGCTTCGACATGATTTCAATAACTTTATTGTAATCAGCTGTTAAAAATAGGGAGTAAATATATTACCATTGCCATCACGCGATATAAACAAATTATTATGTTATCCAATCACTACGTCGTATAAATATAACTTCATCCATATTAATGAGGGCACTTGACAGTATTGACCAATCCCATCTCCGTATAAAAATAAACTTATGAATATTAATGAACAATTCAACCTTTCAATATAACGCTCCCAATCATCGATGTTTTCCACATCAATCATTCGAAGGTGATACTTGGTATTGCAACTTATTAATTGGTACTTATATTTGATATCTCCTACAGGGGGATGATTACAAAGGCTAATTAGGTTATTGTTGAATTCATGTTTGATCTCGTTTCTGTGTGAATTACCGATATCTAAACTATTTTTGTGTTTTTTTAAGTTTGATTTTCTGAAGAAAAAAATGGCGGTCGCTCATTGATCATAAAATCAGTCTTTTGATATGAAAATATGCGGTCGTTGGTCACGTTAGACAGGTGGTCGCTTAATACAGTATCAATTAATAGCAAAACTCGTCGGGGAGAATTCAAATTGGTCGCTTATGGAAGGTGGGCACTTAAACGAGGTGGTCGGATGACCAGGTTTGACTGTACGGCATTTTTACCTAAATCAAGGGCCATTACTCTGGTATTACTAATCCAATTTGGCTGGTTTTCATCCTTGTCCGAGCTTTCGTTGATATTAACAATCTGAGCAAGATTGGTAAAGATCAAATAATAAATGAAGGTGCTAGAGTGGTCAGAAGGCAGAAAATGGCATTTTTCAGCAAAACAAGGTCCATAACTCTGGTGTTACTGATCCGATCTAGCTGGTTTTCGAAGTTGTCCGAGCTTTCATTAATATTAGCTAACTATGCAAGTTTAGTTAAGATCAAATAATAAATAAAGGTGCTAGGGTTGTCACAAGGAAGAATATGGCAGTTTTCAACAAATCAAAGGCCATAACTCAGGTGCTACTGATCCGATCTGGCTGGTTTTCGAACTTGTCCAAGCTTTCATTGCTATTAACAATCTGCGCAAGTTTGGTAAAGATTAAATAATAAATGAAGGTGCCTGAGTGGTCACAAGGAAGAAAATGGCATTTTCAGTAAAACAAGTGCCCTACATCCGGAGTTAATGGTCCGATTTGGCTGTTTTTCAAACTTGTCAGAGCTTTCATTGATATTAACAATCTGGTAAAGTTTGGTTAAGACTGGATGGAAAATGAAGTCCCTATCGATGGATGACGGACAACTTGCCATCCCATAAGCTCTGGGCCAGTAGAGATAAAAAAACGACCGTCATAGATGGCCTAACATGTGCTACAAACGACGTAAAACACCATTGAAATCCAGTGAAGTTTAAATGACAGAATATTTGTGTAGAACTTCAGGATACCTTCTGTTGAGTCAAAGAATTCTTGAAGATGCCCTGGTTTATTGTCGAGCTGTTCATATTCATAGGCCTGGAATATCATGTCAAATTTATCGAGGTCCTTCACAAAGTGTGATTCTGCAGTCTTCTGGTCTTCATATTCCTGCAAATAAGATAGAAGCTATTCAAATAAAGGTCAATCAAAAACTATTCTCTGCCACTCTTAGTTCATCAAACAAGAGTCAAAAAGCATGGGTTGGCCCTGTTTCGCCCTACCGGTTTAAGATTTTTTTTATATCACTGAGACCAGTTTATGGACAGATGATAGGACACATTACACAAGGGTGGCCTGAATGTAGTGATTACAGAAACGATGTTGTTTATTGTGCTAAACGCAGAATCCAACCATCCCATTTCTCATTCCAGTGCAGGACTTTTTTTCTAAGAATTGTGAAGACTCCCTAGCCTGGTCATTTATTTCTCACAGCGTGATAACTGTCTGATTTGTGAAAAAAGTATTGAAAGATTAATTGTTAAAAGCAATATTACATGCATACATTGTTTTTGTGGGAGGATAACACTATAAAACAAACCTACAAAAAAAATATATTATAAATGGCCACAATTTGTGAAAAACAAGAGGTCAATGACCTTGAAGCTCTACTGATTGATTTTGATTTCAGGAAGTAGTCGCTACAAACTTGTTATTTGAAAATTTATTTTTAGCCGTGGTGGCCATCTTGAATTTCCGGCCGACCTGATATTTTGCTAGGATCAATTAGACATCAAGAGCAACATTCCTGTGAAGTTCATGAAAATCCGTCAAGTAGTTTCAGAGGAGTAGTCGCTACAAGTTTTCATTATATAATTCTATGTAAACTAAGATGGCCGCTGACAGCCATGTTTAACATCTAATCAAAATGATTTTTGACAAGGACCAACATCATGTAATGCTGATCATTTTAGAAAAAGTCCCAAATCAATATCACTTATAGTTTTCAAGAAGTAGTCGCTACAAACTTGCATTTTGAAAATGTATTTTTAGCCATGGCGGCCATCTTGAATTTCCGGCCGACCTGAAATTTTGCTAGGATCAATTAGACATCAAGAGCAACATTTCTGTGAAGTTTCATGAAAATCCGTCAAGTAGTTTCAGAGGAGTAGTCGCTACAAGTTTTCATTATATAACTCTATGTAAACAAAGATGGCCACTGGCAGCCATGTTTAATGTCGAATCAAAATAATGTTCGACTCGGATAACCATCATGTCATGCTGATCATTTTAGAAAAAGTCCCATATCAATATCACTTATAGTTTTCAAGAAGTAGTCGCTACAAACTTGTATTTTGAAAATCTATTTTTAGCCATGGCGGCCATCTTGAATTTCCGGCTGACCTGAAATTTTGCTAGGATCAATTAGACATCAAGAGCAACATTTAGGTGAAGTTTCATGAAAATCCGTCAAGTTGTTTCAGAGGAGTAGTCGCTACAAGTTTTCATTATATAACTCTATGTAAACAAAGATGGCCACTGGCAGCCATGTTTAATGTCGAATCAAAATAATGTTCGACTCCGATAACCATCATGTCATGCTGATCATTTTAGAAAAAGTCCCATATCAATATCACTTATAGTTTTCAAGAAGTAGTCGCTACAAACTTATTTTTTAAAAATCTATTTTCAACTGTGGCAGCCATCTTGAATTTCTGGCCGATCTGAAATTTTGCTAGGATCAATTAGACATTAAGAGCAACATTCCTGTAAAGTTTCATGAAAATCCGCCAAGTAGTTTCAGAGGAGTAGTCGCTACAAGTTTTTACTATATAACTCTATGTAAACAAAGATGGCTGCTGGCAGCCACGTTTAACGTCGAATCAAAACGATTTTTGATAAGGACCAACATCATGTCATGCTGATCATTTTAGAAAAAGTCCCATATCAATATCACTTATAGTTTTCAAGAAGTAGTCGCTACAAACTTGTATTTTGAAAATTTATTTTTAGATGTGGCGGCCATCTTGAATTTCCGGCCGACCTGAAATTTTGCTAGGATCATTTAGACATCAGGAGCAACATTCCTGTGAAGTTTCATGAAAATCCGTCAAGTAGTTTCAGAGAAGTAGTCGCTACAAGTTTTCATTATATAACTCTATGTAAACAAAGATGGCCGCTGGCAGCCATGTTTAACGTCAAATCAAAACGATTTTCGACAAGGACCAACATCATGTCATGCTGATCATTTTAGAAAAAGTCCCATATCAATATCACTTATAGTTTTCAAGAAGTAGTCGCTACAAACTTGAATTTAAAAAATCTATTTTTAGCTTTGGCGGCCATTTTGGATTTCACATCAACATGAATTTTTGCTAGGATCAACTAGACTTCATAGGCAACATTTCTGTAAAGTTTTATGAATATCCATCCAATAGTTTCAGAGGAGTAGTCGCTACAAATAAAAGTTAACGGACAGACGAACGGACGGACGACGGACGCTGCACCACGGCATAAGCTCTGCTGATCTCTGATCAGTAGAGCTAAAAAACGACAAATTTTCAATTGTGAAGTAGCCAAATATTACAGATGTACAGTATTACAGATACAATTATTAAATGAATGTTTAACTGTATTTTCCCCAAGTTTCATGACAAATCGCGCTAAAATTTCCAATTATTACGGTATGGGCTATGTTCCCAAATTATATAATTATATTATTGAACTGTTGTCGAGCATGTTCAATACTGGATACGGTTTTCTTGTTTCTCTTCTAATGTTTTCAATACCTCTATTTTATCAATGGTGAAACTGTGCTAGTTACTTAGTCGATATTTATTGCTTCAACAAAAAGAAGACAATTTCATAATTCAATTTGGAGCTGGAAGTCAATACGGTACCAGAAAGCGTAACACTATCAAAGTGGGCATAGAGCATACGAAAGTAGGTCTTATCTTTACGTGAACTAAGGCGTTAAAAAATCAATGGTTTATAAGATGGCTTCGACGACAGTATGAACAGTCTGTATAAAATTGCTCCCACTATAGGTTATTTAAAGCCGCCCCAGGGAGAATGGAAGGATACATAGGAATCAGGGAACCTGCCCTACTCTTATTATCGAATAGATTCCTATGGTTCTTTAACGTGCTCGGAGGATAGACCGATACACGGGACCGCCCGGTTTACGTCCTCATCCGACGGACGAGGCTAAGGAATGAGGACTTTTGGCTTACAGACACATATTTTCTCAAACTTCTGAATACAGTTTAAAATCAGTGATTTTAATCAGTAATTTTTATTGATTTTTTAATGGAGCTGCATGCAAAAAGGAGGCTTGTTATACTTAAGCTCCAATTAAAGGGACACATGGCAATCTTGAGTTTTATTCAAACATTAAAACTGTGCTCCTTGATTTAGTTATTCTGCGTCATTTTTACTTTAAAATTGCTTGCATATAATTAAATAAAAATTTGAGATTTCAGTTTTCTTCACTATTTTACCATTTTTTAAAATATATTATTGGTGCAATATTATAAAAAGTTAGTAATATGTAAAAAAAAATTGCTTTGAAGTATTCTAACAATTAATATTAATGATTGAACAAATGCAAGTTAAGAGAAAAACTAACGGGACGCCGCGAGTTTTTAAAAATTCAAGATTTCCGTGTGTCCCTTTAAAGGCCTAATCATTACGAAAACCTGCACACAGAAAAAAATTAATTTTCCGTAATTCAAATACTCAGATCCCTTTAAAATCAACTCTCCAGGTGTAAGGAAATTAAACTGAATGTTGTTTAACGGCTAATCAATAAATTCTATGTTAGTTTAAAGCCACACCAGAGGGTAGGAAAGGATATACAGGAATCCAGGAACCTGCCGTACCACACCAGAGGGGGAAGGATATAAAGGAATCCAGGAACCTGCCGTACCACACCAGAGAGTAGGGAAGGATATACAGGAATCCAGGAACCTGCCATACCACACCAGAGGGTAGGGAAGGACATACATGAATCCAGGAACCTGCCATACCACACCAGAGTGTAGTGAAGGATATACAGGAATCCAGGAATCTACCGTACCACACCAGAGGGTAGGGAAGGACGTACATGAATCCAGGAACCTGCCATACCACACCAGAGTGTAGGGAAGGATATACAGGAATCTTTGGAACCTGCCGTACCACACCAGAGGGTAGGGAAGGACGTACAGGAATCCAGGAACCTGCCGTACCACACCAGAGGGTAGGGAAGGACGTACAGGAATCCAGGAACCTGCCATACCACACCAGGGAGTAGGGAAGGATATACAGGAATCCAGGAACCTGCCGTACCACACCAGGGAGTAGGGAAGGATATACAGGAACTGAGGAACCTGCCGTACCACACCAGGGAGTAGAGAAGCGTATACAGGAATCCAGGAACTATATACTAACAAATAAATTTCGATAGTTCTGTAACATGCTTAGAGGATAGACTCCAATACACAGAGCCACCTGGTTTATGTCCCCATTCGACGGATGAGGCTGAAGAAAGTGGCTTTAAGGCAGAGATCAGATTCAGTGGATCCAATGAGTCTTGAACCCGGGTGCTCCAGATTCCTCGTACGGAAATTAGAAATACCTAGACAAAGCCAACACATTTATTAATAGGTAGAAATTGCAAAAATGATGATTAACATGTAGTTTTGTTTGATGCTGATTTTCAGTTTTTAGAAAGAATTGGCATTATATCTGTGAGACAGTGAGATGGCATGTAATTCTACAAGTTTCCCAAAGGCATTGTATTAAAGACCTCACACATGCTTAGTGAGACATCACTCATGCTCCCAGAGACATCGCAAGTGCTTGGAGAAATATCACATGAACTCTGAGACACCTTAATCATGTGCTCTGTGAGACACTGTATGTGCTCCATGAGACATCCCATGTGCTCCATGAGACATCCCATGTGCTCTGTGAGACATCCCATGTGCTCTGTGAGACATCCCATGTGCTGTGTGAGACACTGTATGTGCTCCATGAGACATCCCATGTGCTCCATGAGACATCCCATGTGCTGTGTGAGACACTGTATGTGCTCCATGAGACATCCCATGTGCTCTGTGAGACATACCATGTGCTGTGTGAGACACTGTATGTGCTCCATGAGACATCCCCTGTGCTCTGTGAGACATACCATGTGCTGTGTGAGACTCTGTATGTGCTCCATGAGACATCCCATGTGCTCTGTGAGACATACCATGTGCTGTGTGAGACACTGTATGTGCTCCATGAGACATCCCATGTGCTGTGTGAGACATACCATGTGCTGTGTGAGACACTGTATGTGCTCCATGAGACATCCCATGTGCTCTGTGAGACATACCATGTGCTGTGTGAGACACTGTATGTGCTCCATGAGACATCCCATGTGCTCTATGAGACATTGCATGTGCTGTGTGAGACACTGTATGTGCTCCATGAGACATCCCATATGCTCTATGAGACATTGCATGTGCTGTGTGAGACACTGTATGTGCTCCATGAGACATCCCATGTGCTCTGTGAGACATTGCATGTGCTGTGTGAGACACTGTATGTGCTCCATGAGACATCCCATGTGCTGTGTGAGACATTGCATGTGCTGTGTGAGACACTGTATGTGCTCCATGAGACATCCCATGTGCTCTGTGAGACATTGCATGTGCTGTGTGAGACACTGTATGTGCTCCATGAGACATCCCATGTGCTCTGTGAGACATTGCATGTGCTGTGTGAGACACTGTATGTGCTCCATGAGACATCCCATGTGCTCTGTGAGACATTGCATGTGCTGTGTGAGACACTGTATGTGCTCCATGAGACATCCCATGTGCTCTGTGAGACATTGCATGTGCTGTGTGAGACACTGTATGTGCTCCATGAGACATCCCATGTGCTCTGTGAGACAGCACAGGTGCTCTGTGAGACATACCATGTGCTGTGAGACATTGCAAGTGCTCTGTGAGACATCCTATGTGCTGTGAGACATTGCATGTGGTCTATGAGACATTGCATGTGCTCTGCGAGCCTGTCTGCGAGACATCCCATGTGATGTGCTCTATGAGACATCTTATGTGCTGTGAGACATTCCATGCTCTGTGAGACATTGCATGTGCTCAGTGAGACATCCCATGTGATGTGAGACATTGTACGTGCTATGTGAGACATACCATGTGATGTGAGACACTCCATGTGCTCTGTGAGACATCCCATGAGACATTGCATGTGCTCTACGAGACATCCCATGTGCTCTGTGAGACATCCCAAGTGCTCTGTGAGACATCCCATGTGCTCTGTGAGACATCCCATGTGCTCTGTGAGACATCCTATGTGCTCTGTGAGACATCCCATGTTCTGTGAGACATCCCATGTGCTCTATGAGACATCCCATGTGCTCTATGAGAAATCCCATGTGCTCTTACAGACATCCCATGTGCTCTATGAGAAATCCCATGTGCTCTATGAGAGATCGCATGTGCTCTGTGAGGCGTCTCAAGTGCTATACGGGACATCCCATGTCCTCTATGAGACATTGCATGTGCTCTGCTCCAAAACAGCAGAGGTGTAAAATATTTTCCAGGGCTACTTGACTTGTAGGTCTACCAGCTGAAAAAAGTCACTCGACCTTATAAACTTTTAAGTTGACCTTATACTTTTTCATAATATTAAAGGATTTTATATATAACAAGTGTTAATATATAGACTGTTAGTATTGTTTACTACTTTTTAAACTATATTTCAGAGTAATCCAAATTTCACGCGCACCTGCCAGATTGGTTTACGTGAAGTGTATTCAGTAAACTTTCGTTGTTAACATTACGATAATACAGTCTGTTAACCTAGTTACCAACACGCGCTTGTTTTGAAACTGAAAAGATCGATATTTTTTTCTTCACCACAATAAAATTGATCAACCGATTGGTCTAGTATTTAGGATTTTTGAGTCGAGTGATATTTTACACCCCTGAACAGATATGCTGCTATAAGACCTACCTCCCATAAGCTCATCAATTCTCCACCAGTGTCTTCACTTACAAGGCTTGATATGTGGTTCATGGCTGTCTGAAACAAAATGTCCATTAGTTACTGCCAATCACAATGCTTCATACAAAATTACCATTAGTGTCAGCCAGTCACAAGCTTTATACAAAATTACCATTAGTATCATTAGAGTCAGCCAATCAGAAAGCTTTAAAAAAATTAACATAAGTGTCAGCCAATCACAATGCTTTGTATTACCACTAGTGTCACTCAATCATAATGCTTCATACAAAATTACCGTCGAATAGAATGTTTGGTCTTCCAAAGATTAAGCTATAAACTAGGCTTAAAGCATCTAGTGCATAATTATAGTCATAAGAAAGTGATGTAAATGTAACAATTAAAGTTATTTGCCCTTTGCTTGGATGGTGAAGGTCACATTTGCTTTTTGACACATTTTGATGTACTACCCAAGAAACAACTATAAGTGAAGTTTGAAAGGTAGTCTGTGAGAAAGTGACCTAAATGCAAATGTTGAAGGTAACAATTATTAAGTTATCTGCCCTTTGCTTGGAGTGTCAAGGTCACATCCACATTTGCTTTGTCACGCTGCAATGTACCACTCAAGATACAACTATAAGCGAAGTTTGAAAGGTGTAGTGCTTACAGTTTGCGATAAATTGACCTCAACACAAAAGTTGAAAAAGTGACCTAAACGCAAAAGTTGAAGGTAAAAATTATAAGGTTATCTGCCCTTTGCTTGGATCAAGGTCACATCCACATTTCCTTTATCACGTTGCGATGTACCACCCAAGATACAACTATAAGCAAAGTTGGAAAGGTCTAGTGCATACAGTTTGTGAGAAAATGAGCTAAACGCAAAACTTGAATGTTGACGCCTTCGCCTTAGCACCCGCCTATGTCTCTTTTTTTCTTCGAAAAGGCGAGACAAAAACTGTTAAAATCTGTTCAGTGGTTCTTGAAATGAAAACTTTTAAAGTTTCAACCCGTTATAGTAGCAGTGGCCATCTTGTCCTAATTTTAACAAATATGAAAATGACTGACCTAATGATCATCCATATGCAGTTAAATGTAGGTCCAAACTGACCACGTGTTTTCTGATAAGAAGTTGCTTTAAGTTAAAGTTGGACGATGGACGAAAAATGATCCCAATAGTGCACCTTTGAGCCTTCGGTTCAGGCGAGCTTAAAAATCAAAGGAGTGTACCTTTTCCCGTCTATGTTTTTCCACTTTATCAATACAATCAGAGGGTGCAATGTCACCAACAATAGACTCGGCCATGTCATGTACCAGTGACAACTTTATACACCTGAAAAAATAACGCAATATGTTTAAAGGTTTTTTGTTTTTGACAGGTTTCAATTAAATAACATATAAAGGGACATTGTCCGTAACTTTTAGCTTATGCAACACACACTAATTACCTTCACAAACATTACACACTAAACATTATTGAATATTTACTAATTAAATGCAAGATTGTTTAACGGAATTCAATTGCGTTGCAAAAAAAAGAAGTGCCGCTTTTTGCGTTTGAACTCGCAGCCCATACTAAAATTACTCTCGCGGGTAATAATAGTGAGCGCGAGATAGTCGATGTCGCTCTTGACAGAGCTTTGATGACGAGATACTATATTATGTATGTCGAAATAAAATATCTGTTCTGTTTGATTCAATTACCAGCTTGTCAGCTTTCATTGTTTTTTAATCTAAGCATATCAGAAAATGTCAGTGCATATTATAATTAATGTAATCAGGGTTCCCACCCTTATTGGAAGGCCAAATTCAAAGACTTTCAAGGACCTTTTTTTCCAAAATTCAATGACTAATATTCCAGCAATGTAATGCCCAAAACAGCAACAAATATTCTAGGAACACACAACCAATAGGCATTTTTGGGATGAACAGCAAAAATTCAGAATTTAAGGACTTTCAAGCACCTTATCAGATTTTCAAGCACTTTCCAGGCCTTAATTTTTTTTTTTCAAATTCAAGTGCTTTCAAGAATTTCAAGGACCCGTGGGAACCCTATGTAATGTTCACTGTTACTATGGGTGTTCAGTGGCTGGAAGATATTAAAATAACAAGAATTCTGTCCAGTGAGTTTAGATATGAAATCTGTAACACTGTACTTCACAGTTAAATGTAATAAAATTTGGAGATGGTATGTACGTATTGTGAAATTTGGAGACAGTACATGTATTTAAGAGACCACTGACGTTGACACTGGGTCAGTTTGAGGCTGAACCCATGGACTCCAACCCATGGTCAGTTGGAGAGCTGAAAGTTATTGGCATTAAGGACAATGACAAGGTGGTTATATATGAAATTTGAACACTGCTCCAAAGAACAAAAAAGTTGTTATAATTTAAAGCACTTTGACACAATTTTTTTTCGGTGACGGTACATTTATTTAAGAGGCAACTGACCTTGACACGGAGTCAAGGTCACTTAAATACATGTACCGTCAATATTTGCGTTAAAATTTGGTGACGGTACATGTATTTAAGTGACCTTGATTTGGACTCAGGGTCAGTTGGAGGGCTGGAAGTTATTAGCATTAAGACGGACAATGACCAGGAAGTTATATATGAAATTTGAACATTCTACTCCCAAGGACAAAAAAGTTATAATACAATATGTTGAGCCTGCCAACCTTAGCGGCGCCTATGTCTCGCATTTTTTGAAAAGGCAAGACAAAAATGGCGCGATTCTAAGAAAGAAAAAGAAAGTCCCCTAAATGCTCAAAAAAAAAGTTGTGTAGCTGCCTTTTTTGTGAGTAGGTCAGAGCACAGTAAATCAACACATATTTAAGGCTGGCCTTGAGGACTGCCAATCAGTGCAGATCTAAATATTATGTTTGATGACTAATGGTATATGTATTAAATAAAAACATATACTATCATCCATGGGTCCTTACTTCTCCTTGTTAAGTCCAGTGCCTGGATCCACGAGAAAGGACAGGATGGACATTCTGTACATGTGATCTGCCACGCTCTCTGGGTCACTTACTTTCCGTAATACCCAGCCAGTTCTTTGAACACGCTGAAGTTATATAGAAACATTTGGTATGAGTGATTGTCAGTTGTTTCTATAATTTAATAATCTCCATTTTTCAATGGACGCGGGGCGTCCGTGGTTAGTCTCTGACTTGCAATCACTTGACTCTCACCCCTGTAGGTTCGATCCATCATGGGCCTAGGAATCTTTATGTGAGGAAGCTATCCAGCTGGCTTGCGGAACGTTGGTGGTTCTACCCAGGTTCCTGCCTGTGCACGAAAATTGCCTTGAAGGGCAACTGGGGTCTTCCTCGACCAATAGAAGCTGGAAAGTTGCCATATGACCTTAGCTGTTGGTGCGACTATAAAATCCAATTCAGTTCAATTTTCAATGGACACACGCAGAATTGAAATATTCATCAAGCATTAAAATTGTGATGTACTGCAATGGGGGGAATTCCCAAACCTTTGCAGATCTCAAATTTCAACGGTCACTCTGGGCGGCAACCAGCTCTTACTGAATACCATGTATGCAACAAGAGAGAAACGCCTGGTGGCGTTAAAGCCGGGTTTTCCAAAATGTGAAAGATGAGTGCCTGTGTGTTTGGTGAAACTATTTAATAGAGCTTTTCTAGATAGATATTTTTTTTGGAAGTGGGAGGATGCTTTAATGTTTAAAACCTGAAAATCTAGTTTTCATTTTCAGCGCATGATGTTTGGTACATGTCAGCAACTTACTGTCCAAGTTTTATAATAATTGCAAATGACAATGCTGAGATATGAAAAATAATTGGACATGGCAATGTCGAGATATAAAAAAAATGTTGATACCCGTATAACAAAGTTAAAAAGGTTAACATAATATATATTTTGGAGAAAGTAGGTCATAGTGAACTAGGTTTCAGTGTATGGTCAGCGCCTGATGAGAGGAAGGTGCTGTTAAAATTTGATGAAGATCGGACATGGTAATGCTGAGATAATAACAAAAACTATTCCCAACTGCCAAAACTTGAATAAAAAGGTTAACGTAATGCATATTTTGGAGAAAGTAGGTCACAGTGACCTAGTTTTCAGAGAATGGTCAGTGCTTGATGAGAGAAAGGTGCTATTAAAGTTTGATGAAGATCGGACATGGTAATATATAGAAAACACAAAATGTTGCTGTCCAACGCCCGCAACCCGCCTGGTTTACGCCAATCTATAAGCCGATTATTTTTTCTTTAAAAACTGGCTAAAAATAATTTGCTTGGAATTACCTAATTATTAATAATCTTTTGCAAATATTTAAATTATGTGGAAAAACTAATCGAATGTAGCGAGCTTTTAAGAAATCAAGATTGTCGTGTAAGATAACTCGGAGACTTCCTTTCAAGCCTAAATATGTGTTTGTTCTGAAGGCTTAGTAACTGAAATAAACCAAAGGGAAAAAAGGTGGCCGGGACTGGACTCAAACCCATGAGCCCTCGCTTACAACGGGTACCCAATATCACTCCTCCCACTTTTAACTTTTAAGAGCTGACCCAGCTCTTCCATACCCCTGGTGCCGCTATCCCCAGTTCAATGAATTATCCTCGTCGCCAATTAAGAAACCATGGGCAAAAAGAGTGGTCGATATGGGACTCGAACCTGGGAATCCTCCCTTACAGGGCGAGCGCTGTACCAAGTGAGCTAACTGGGCCACCTGGTACCCAACATCACCACATAACCGTGATGCCACTGATGTTGCTATTTTAGCATGGCACTTTGAATCAGTGATCTGGTTCAACAAAGACCTATAAAAAAACGTTAAAAAAAAGAGAATTAAAAAAAAAAAGGTAAAAAAAAAAATTTAAAAAAAGGTAAAAAAAAAAAAAAAAAAAAAGGTAAATAAAAAATTTAAAAAAAGGTAAAAAAAAAATCTATTAAAAAAAATAAAAAATAAAAATAAAAAAATTAAAAATAATATATATTTTTTAAAAAATAACAATTTAACAAATGAAAAATAATATAAAAAAAAAAAGTCAGAAAATCTGGTAAAGATTGGCAAAATGAAAGCCCTATCGTATGACGAGGCAAATATTAGCATTTTTAACAAAATCAAGGGTCATAACTCCGCTGTTACTGGTCCGATCTGGCTGGTTTTCGAACTTGACCGAGCTTTCATTGACAAAACTGTGACCCCCGGGGTGGGGCCAGATGTGACCCCAGGGTCACCATTTGAACAAAATTGGTAAAGGACCATATTAAAGCTTATAGCAACAGCAAAATATTAAACCTCTGGCTCTTGCAGTTTCAGAGAAGAAGATTTTTTAAGTTTTTCCCTATACATGTCTATGTAAAACATGTGACCCTTGGGGCGGGGCCTAATGTGACCCCAGGGTCACCATTTGAACAAACTTGGTAAAGGACCATAAGCTTATAATAAATGTAAAATATCAAACCTCTGGCTCTTGTAGTTTCCGAGAAGAAGATTTTAAAAAAAAAATCCTATATAAGTCTATGTAAAACTGTGACCCCCGGGACGGGGGACAAATTTGACCCCAGGGTCACCATTTGAACAAACTAAGTAGAGGACCATAAGCTGATGCTACATGTAATACATGAGAGCTCTGTGCCTTGTGGTTTCAGAGAAGAAGATTTTTTAAAGTTTTTTCCTATATGTCTATATGAAAAACATGCAAAACCTCAATATACAAACTTTGGACCCCCAGGGCACGGCCATTTTAGACCCCGGGGACTTTATTTGAACAAACTTGATAGTCTAGGCGTTGGCGATCATTTTAAAAGAAAAACTGTTAAAATCTGTCCAGCGGTTCTGGAGAAGATTTTTTAAGGTTTCGACCATATATGGTAATGGCAGCCATCTTGGATGTAGCGCTGACCTAATTTTAACAAATCTAAAAAGCATTCATCTAAGGATCATCCATTTGAAGTTTGGTCAAAATTAGCCAAGCGGTTTCCGAGGAGAAGTCGTTTGAAGAAAAGTTAACGGAAGACGGACAACACACAGTAGAGCTAAAAATCGTGAAAATATAACAAACAATTGGTAAGATGAGAAAATAAATTGCAGATAAACTTATTATATAATAAAGAATCTGACTATCTGACTATTATCAATTATCACATAAATTCTATCAGTTATCACATTGTCAATAACAGTTTAATTAATGCTATATCACAGAAGACATGATCAGATATGATCATGAAGTTTCAATTTAGTTTTTAAAATGTGTTATCACTGATTTTGAAAATAGTATAAAATATCCATTTACTCCATTGTATAAAGAAAAGAAATAAGATTAATAATAATAAATAATTTACACTCAAAGGGATCTTTTAAACAAGGATTATAGCCCATAAAGATCGAAAGCTTATTTCTGTGGTGATATTTGGTACCCGGTGGCCCGGTTAGCTCATTTGGAAGAGCACTCGCCCTGTAAGTGAGGGACCCGGCCGCACCTTTCCCCCTTGGTTTACTTCACTGGCGACGATAATTCGGTGAATGCGGGATAGAGGCACCGGGGTTCTGAGATCTCTTACAAGTTAAAACGGGGAGGAGTGTGGTGATATCGGGTACCCGGTGGCCCGGTTAGCTCAGTTGGTAGAGCAGTCGCCCTGTAAGCGAAGAGCACTCGCCCTGTAAGCGAGGGGGGTATCTGGTCATCTCGTACCTGAGTTAACTCGTACCTTAGTCAACTCGTACCCTATTTTGGTCAACTCGTACCTGATCTTTGGTTAACTCGTACCTACCCAAGTCAACTCGTACCCGTTTTGGTCAACTCGTACCTACTAAAAAAATCTGGAAAAAAGAGTTTATTTATTATTCTAATGGAATTAATATTGGTGTTGAACTATACATTCTTCATTTCTTTCACGATGGTATATAAAGTTCCGAAAATGATATGTACACATCAATCAAAAAGAATGCCATTGTAATATTTTGAAAAGATACGTTTGTGTGAAATGTTTGTGTGAACTTGTTAAAGATAACTAAAGAAAGAAAACAAAAAGCCGATAATTATACATTTACCAAATGAATATGTTACCGTCTTTATACTCATAGAATACTTCTAACAGTGACTAGCAAACTGTATGAAATTAAATGATTATCTGATGATTGTGTATAATTGTATGTTTCGGCGAATGTTAATTAACTTTAATATTGTATTTGTAAATATACCATGAGGACAAACTGTTAATTATTTCCGAGATACAACATGCGGCGCTCTCTTCAAATTGAAGCGGCAACTTTTAATCCTTTTGATTTCTTTAGTAATTTGTTTGTTACAAATTATAATTATGAACTTAATCTTTGATACTCTGCACTATATATGTATGGTTGTCAGTAAGCATTTTGCAAAAGTATTATTAATATTGTTAATATTGTTCGAAGTATCTAAGCTTTTCGTAAATTTAATTTCAATAAATTGTGGATTATATTTTGTGTATTAGACATTTTGTTACACTTGTGTTCAGGATTTTATGTTTATAGTGACTATAAGAACAAATAAAGTGTTTATAATTTGTTAGTGTTGTATTATTGTGTGTTATTTGGGACTTAATGGATGACTTGTGTATTGAGCTGCTTTATTACAATCTCATATTATTACATTCTTAAATAACTTTGTCACTTATCATTAAAATTATAGAATATATACCATTGTTCTTTATTACCGCTGCTGTCCAAAGTCATTTTAAAAAAGGGGTACGAGTTGACTAAGGTACGAGTTGACCAAAATAGGGTACGAGTTGACTAGGGTACGAGTTGACTCAGGTACGAGTTGACCAGAAAGCGCGAGGGGTGCCGGGTTCTAGTCCCGTACCGGCCGCAACTTTCCCTTTTTTATGTCCCTACTGCAGAAATATATTTACATACATTTATAATTTCTGACATTAATATATATATATATATTTACGACCCCGGCCAGGGTTTTAGGACATCGGGGTCCGAGTTGGTTTAGGGTCGAGTTGACCCGGATGTCTACAGCATGCAAATTATATTCTAAAAAACACTGGATTCTAATTTAAAGTGTGACAAGAAAACACTCAGAATTTATAAAAACCTTCAGTTGTCCGATCAGTGAGACAAATTCAAAGAGTTTTGCAAAATTTGAAGATGCCATCGTCCCTTCCAAAAAATAATATAAACATAAACATGTGCTCTTCAGTCATAAAACTGCTAATCAAAACTTATGTTGCAAAACAGTAATATTCAGCCGCCATTAACGTTTATAACAAGCTCTCTGGTTGGTTCTAAATCTTGAAGAAGGATATTTACACGGCCGCAGTATACATAGGGAGTAGTCTATATACCCGGTATCCGTGTGTAAAACTTCTTTCCTTCAGTTTTGCTGCAATTGCACAAATTCACAATGTTAATGTTTCCAATCACATGCAATCATTTGTTTTAATCGATATATAGCAGCATATTAAAGGAGTTCCCATTCAATGTAAGATTTATCATAGACGATGTCTATGGATTGATTAAACACATTATGAATTATATAATTCATAATTTTGATAAAGCATCATCAATCTAGACTGACCAATAAGTGATCAGAAATTTGACAAACCTCTACATTTTTGTAGGTGATAGATTCGGTCTATACATCAATTTGAAAAATGAAAAGTACAAAAATGCAATAGAAACTGAAGCCAGAGGGGGTTTGGGGGATTAATGGTCAACATGTGTTTCTTATTTTATTTTACAATGTAGCAGAGTCCTTATATAAGGAACCTGAATGTAGGTAATTCAACTTTGTCAAATGTTAGTTCTCAAATTTGTCTTCAAATACCACACAAGTGATATATTAATAGATGTGTTATTAGGTCTTTGGTCAGATATACGCCAAAACGCACCATTGCATAGCTAAGTTTAGCTAGGGACCTCTAGTGTGTCGGATCTATATATATATATATAAATATACATATGCATTTCAGGTCAGCGACAAAACGTCACAGACAGCTTCAAACGAATTTTTAAAATCATATTTTGTTTATGTATTTGAAAGGTGTTCATATCTGAAATTACAATTTGAATTGTTACTGTAACGAGTTAGTTAATATATTGTGTAGACGTTTTACTGTACATTTATAAGTTTCTGTAACAGTGTGTTTGTATTTACTCAGATACAGAGTAGACATTTTTACTCGGCCCAGCAAATCTAATTATAGTAGAAATTACCTTTGAGGAATGCATAGCATTAACTCCTTTAATTCAGACTAAGTTCGGAATCTACAGTTTTCTTTGAAATTCAGACTATTTTCAGACATGTACACTAATTACGTTAAATAACTTGAATTCTATTTTTCAGAACTAACAAACATGCCCTATTCCTGAAAGACCATATAATTTCCTCTCAAAATATAGAAAATACATGCTAGAAAGCAACAAAGTCAGTTTCTCTGCCTACAAATACAATTCATTTACCCCACCCACTTAGCACTCAAAAAAAGGAAAACATGACATTTATAGAGACACGGCAGCATATACCTGTCCCTTATTTGAGATATAACACATCCATAATTGAATGACAAACACTCCAAATTGTCATAAAAATGCTATTTCTACATACCTTATCCGGCTTTTTCCCCCGTAATCTTATGTCGAATGGAGAGATGAAGGTATTGATCAAATAAAGCTACCATTTACAACATAGCCACCAGTTACTAGTTTCTGTTTACAGACTCTATACCGGTCACAGTACACAAACTTTATTTACACCAAAATTAACTATTATGTCATCCTAAGTCAAAAACACCACATTTGTGGATTTCTTTTTTATTGCCTGTACATGGCTTTTAATCTCTTAGATTTCTGTTTTATAAGAAATTCCCCATGGACATTCATTCGAAACTAAGGAGTCTCCCCTAAGCATAATGGCGGCGCTTTACCATACTCTAACGTCCGATAAATGGAAGTTAGAGTATGGTCACTAAGTACTCCATACTACAAAACAGATAGAGTCTGTATCAGCTCGTTGGTTAGCCCATCGAGGTGTTTAAAATTAAACATCGTATTGTATTAATCCTATCACTATTATTGTAATACAGCACTGCTTCGTGAATCATAAGAGGTAATGAAGAGCATTTGTTGTGCGTAATATATATATATAGGGAAAAATATTTGTGAACTACCAATGACAGACAACCTTCGGACGAACTACGGCAGGGCGTCTAGCTATGACGAGATACACGTTGATGAACTGTACTCTACATCATAACACACTCGTCTGGAGGCACAATTAACATATAGACGCATGCATACATACATACAATTATAGCTCATATGAGTGGGCCACATTTAAGCATTCAACCACACACAGCTATATTGAGACAGTGACAATAAAAGGTGTCGGATCTTGGGGATACTGTGAATTCAGGTAAATATAATAAAGGGAGATAATTAGTTTTCGAAATTGGGATCTCGTAAGAGATTCACGTTCACAAAGCAGCGTTATATAACAGTATCTCTACATCATAACAACATTTATATATATTACTCATATTTATAGTTGGCAACATGGACGAGGAGTTTAAATGCATCCACTGTGCTGGCCGAGGTTATTGTTGTATCTGTGGGTAGTTGATTCCATTGTACAACCGTTCTGAGGTAGAATAAGTACACTAGACATTTTACACAGTTACATACCTCAGTCCTGCTTTGTGAACCGGACGCTAAATAATCAATATGTTGAACGAGTACCTCTATGTATATAAATACAGGTAGGTAAAATTGATTACTGGGTTAAAAATTTGGACAAAATACTCCAGGTTTGTTTTTACACCAGACCTTCCTGACTCCCATATATTTCCTCATGGACTGGATTAAAATAAACAGAGTTATGGCCCTTGAAGTATTTAAGAAATGCTATAGTTCGCCCTGTGAAGGAAAATATTGAATGAAAACGTATCACTATAGTTTTAACAGGAGTATGATAGTGGACCTTTGGAAACGGCCGAACACGATAAATACGAAATATTGCAGTCTCGGTTTGATTGAGACTGTTCATGAACGGTAGTCAAATATGCTTGCTACCGTTCACACCCCTAGCCACGGGATGAGCAGAACCAATTATTCATAAAATCAATAGTACAGAATGTTAACCATCCCGAAGATGGCATGCAAATGGCGGTGGACATGCCATATTTACTGCCATTATTCCATGTATTCATGGAAAATAAACGATCAATGTGATACCCGGATTACTTTCAGTCACCGCTTCAAAGAAGCGTGTTCAACATTTAAGCAAATTATGATGCAAAATAAATGTGTTATTGCATTTAAAGATGAATGGCCACCCTTTTTGTAGTATTATCAATTCACAAATTTAACTCTTAAATGTCATATGAACATTTCTTGGTAGTCCCGGAAAGAAACATATATTTAAAACCGCTACTAAGTGGTATGTAAAAATAAGTATTATTTGCATGACGTAGATACTACTCTTACCACTGCGTGACTGCACGGGAAATGAGGTAAATCTGAATTGTATATCCTCACAACTACAAGTATTGCCAGATACTTGATAAATACATTTACCTGTGGTTTAATTTACCTGTTCAAAGTTTTCTACGTCATCAAATAAATCTTATTCTAGCTTTTCACAGACATTGCAATTTGTGAATTGTAAATATCTATTGTTGTGTATTGATTTCGATTTAAATAAACATAAACATGTTATGGCCGGGGAACTTTAAAATCAGGGTACTTACAATTGCAGTCTTGTGTACGAGTCCTTGGTGGTATGGAAGTGTTTGAAGACTTTTAGGTTATTGATTCTTGCTCTTGCGTCTAAAGAAATGAGATGTGTGGGTATATGTGAAATATATGGTGTATGACGTCATAGAGACATGATGACATGAGTTTCAAGTAGTGGCCAATTCAGGTTACAGAGCATGTATGTTACAGAGCTAGTGTTGTGATATAGATTGCTTTATTTTATTAAATCTTACATGCTGACGCATAAGAAAAGGCTGACATACTCAACCGCAAGTCCCAGTCAGTATTCACCAATGAGGACATAACTGATATACCTACAACAGCGAGTGCACCATTCACTCCAATGTCAGACATAATGGTCACCATAGAATGGAAAGATGAACCTAAGCAAAGCCTGTGGACCTGATCAGCTTCATGCAATGATCTTGAAATAATTAGCCAACGAAATTTCTCCATTCTTGGCCTTCATCTTCCAGAGAAGTTTACAACTTTGAGAGACACCAAATGACTGGATGATAGAAAACGTCACGACAGGTCTTTAAGAAGTAAGACAAGACCAGCAACTACCGCCCAGTGTCCCTTACCAGAAGCTGCTGCAAAATAAAAGAACACATCATTACCAGTCACGCCCTTATGAAGCACATTGATGTTTACCACATACTTCTGACAATATTGTTTGGGGCGCTTGTTTCAGCCAAAGGTTTTTCTGCAGTAGCTTGAGCAATTTAAATAATACGTACATCAATTATATATCATTAGAACCGATATTTTTAGTGTGGTAAATAAAAATACCTTAGTTTTGAAAATCGGTTGGAAAATACACAATTCATACACTAGCCAGCTGAATATGTGGTGATTAGGTCAAACACTTCTAAAATTTGAATGAAACCTCATATCAACTTGGGATTTTCTGTATCATCTGTCTTTCACACTGCAGATGTATGCTAAAGCAAAGAAAAAACTATTTTTTTTAAATTAAAAATTGCGTAAAATGGAGAAAAAATTTGAATTATTTCTGTTTTCCTTTTGTCTCTGGTCCGTGAGCTTTCAGGGGATATAATAGAGGTGTGAGACCAGGAGGTCCCCAGCAGGGGTTTAAGATACATAGATACCTTTCGTGCACTGATACCGTGTAAAGTCCAGACTCTATTGTGCCCATCGCGTCAGGTTTACCTCGACGTGTTCGTTGGCGGACGGACTGTAAACCTTAGAACTACACACACACACACACTGTGACCGTGTATATAGTCGCTTTTAAGAAAAACATGGCTGCCTCCATGTGGAATGTTTGCCGCAGAGGATATGTTTTAAGAACTTTGATAAGTTCTACAAGAAGAAGACAATGTTTGTCATCTTCTGCGGATTATACCGATAAAGACAATGATTTTTCTCAAAATGTCGCTCCAAAAAGAATATTTAATATATCGGATCTAGATAATTTGGAAATATCTGATGATCTGACTACAACGACAGTAGAACTAGAAGCCAAACAGGCAGAACAAGAGAAAAAAAGTTTTGCAACACTTTTCAGGGAGACTAGTTTCGTCCAACTAGGAAATCCTAAGAACAAATTTGTGTCTGGCAGAGTATTTGATGTTCAAGGAGAGGATTTGTATATTAGTTTTGGAGGAAAATTTCACTGTGTGTGTAAAAGACCAGCTTCTCGCCCAGAGTAAGTCACAGAGTGTAACTAATAAAACATAAATTCATAATTTTGCATTGGAGAGATGTTGAGATTTTGTTTTATTTTCAGTAGGTGATAAAATTTGCATTACTCGGTTTTTATCCTTAGGTTCTATAGTAAAATAAAAATCTTTGGCAAAGTAAAAAGACGATAATTTTCAAGATTTTGATTTTAAAAGATACATATATTGAATCAATTTGCATGAATGTGCATGAAATCTGCAGGGTTTTAAAAGAATCACACTGTAGATACGTTAATTTTAACAGTAAACTTGGTTGAACATCAAGGAAAAAGACCGAGTTTATCACCTACCAGAATGTATTAGTATGTCTTATTTCTGGTCACTGATTGGTCAGTTTATTTTGATGATGCTCTATCAAAATTATGAATAGCACATGGTATGATGGTCACTAAATTTATCAGAGATTTGGGTTTTATCCGGGTTCTCCGTGTTCCAACCGCAGTAGGACCACCTGACACATCACAATCTGCGCAGTCGGTATCTTGACAACTTTAAAAAACAATTATTATTATTATTATTTATTACATTTCTATTGGCGAAAGATTTTGATTTCTCAGTAAAAAAATTATTCATAATCACTAATCATGCTAATTATTAATAACTAACTTCAGGGCTTTTTTCCACCAAATTGGGTAGAGGCCTAGTTCAATAATATTTAACGTCGGGATTATAACCATCAATTTTCAAAGTTTTTTGAAAAAAAAGAAAAATGTAAAAAGTCAAAATTGATATAAATTAAATGTGTCCATGAACGATTTAAATATTTTGTGACGTTTTATGTTATAGAACTAGGTAGAGGCCCAGGCCTGTCCATTTTCGCGCTTTTTTCTCATTTTGGGAAATATGTAAGATTTCATACGTAAATTCAGCATTTTAAGTCAACTTTATCTAACAACCGCTGCTCTAATTTGTATGAAACTTTGTCCCTGTGCTTATCCGTGAGGGAGAATGCCTGCGGACCCATTAACAATCTCTTTTGCTTTGGTTGATCACCAATGGTAGCCACCTGTCAAATCAAAGTAGTCACCTGTTTCACAAATTAGAGACAGCCCTGAATCACAGGGGGTTGTAATTTTGTCTAAATTTTGATAGGTGTCATGCAAACATGAAATTAAATTAGTTAGTTTTTGTCTCGCCTTTTCGAATATAATCGGAAAAAAAGGTATTGCTTTTCCGGCGGCAGCGGCGAAGGTGTCAAGTTTTGCATTTAGGTCATTTTCTCACAAACTGTATGCACTAGACCTTTCATGCTTTGCTTCTTGGGTGGTACATGTACATCACAACGTGACAAAGCAAATGAGGAAGTGACCTTTACCAGTCGATAGCGCAGCAGATTTGTAACCGGAGGCCCACTGTTCAATCCTCCGTGGTGCCACTGAGTTTCGTCTGTGTGTTTTTGGGCAAGACAGTTGCCCTTAGCCTCGTCTGTCGGATATCACCTATTGAATGGGTGAAATCACTCATTCGTTTTGAATAAGTGCAGCGATTTTTTTCACCTTTTTGGGAATAGTACCGGTACCCATTCAAATGGGAAATTTCATGGCGTTTTGCCTTAATTTGGGATTAACTAGCATTTAATTTATTATGGCCTAAAGCTAACTGTGACCAGAAAGTAATGATGCGCTTATAAACCTATCTATGTATGCCCCCTACCACCGAATGGTCAGATTTTACGTTTTCCGCTGATTGTTTTCAGTGGGGTCATCTATGTCCCATGGACACATTTCTAGTTTCATAAATCCCCTTTAAGTTCTACAGATATCCAAAGACATAATTAACCACTTTGATCTCTTATAATATTCACTTACAAATGGGATGTTATTTATACTTTCAGTCAGTACAAGAGAGGAAGTTTGGTGAAATTATCAATTAATGCATTTGAAATGGCATCACGTTTTCTCGGAAGTGACAAGCACATTACCCTTCTAGAAGCGGACTGTACGTTAGTTGGACCTATCATCAGTGCTAAGGATAAAGCCAAGGAGAGAGAGAAACAATTACTCAGGAAAGACAAACTCGAGCAAGGCAAAGACAACTTTACTAAACAAGGTCTTGCCGATCTTTTCAAAGAGAAGTCTGCCGAATCATCATAGTACACGTTTTGTCAGTTGTTTGTCACTCCAATAAATATTTATTAATAAAGGTTAAACTTTAATAGTGTGTTAATCCACTCTAAGAATAAGAGAGCTTATGTAATCATGTCGACGTCCAACTCCGCATCACCTTTATCGTGTATGCTGTGTTTACAGGGTTATCCCTTGCATGTCTTGTCCTAGCTGAACCATATTTGGATATGAACTTCCTTGTTATTATCTATTCTAAATGGGTCTTTAAGTAATTTTGGTTCCTTTAATCCTGGGCTACCATGGAACTCAAATTAATATGATAGCCCATAAATGTGCAAATTCCCATTTCACATATAATTTAGAGTGTAAGCTGTGTTTATTGGTATATATCTCTTCCATTTCTTGTCTGGACTCTACCAAATTTGAGCATGAGCTTATTTTGTTTATAATATTACCTAAAGGGGTATGCATGACATTTTGCCTCTTACATCTCTGCTCCAACAGAACTCAAAAGTAATGTATGGCAGGCAACCCATTATAAAATATTTAAGATATAACATTTTTCTCCCCATGTGGTTGCCTGTGGTAGAATACAACCACTGCAAATCCCAAGCTCATTGAAGGTCTTGTTCATGACACCGCATATGCAAATGTGGAAACGTGGCTCCATCATAAATGAAGTGTCTACATAAGAATTTGCAGCAACTCTGCAGGTTAGAAGGTTCTAGGCCCATTCTCCATATTTTTATCGAGATATAAATGGAGAATGAGCTGGGCATGTTCATCCCTGTTTGGCGCCATATAACCTTTCTTGTGTTGGTGCACCGTAAAACCCCAATTCAGTTAACTTCAGTTCTTTATCATGTTTATATACAACCACTGCAAACACACCGTCACATGCAGAGGGGTAGGACCCCCCCATTCATATTCATTTTGTCATTTTTTGTTCATGCTCATTAAAGGTCTTCATCATGACCCCTGCATTGTTTCGGGTGCCATCTCGCTCACATCACTAAGAGCAGTGACAGAAAAACAATAACTTCGCTCCAGCGTAAATGGGAGTTTCTACAATAGAATTTGCAGCAACTCTGCAGTTCAGGGTGAGAAGGTTCTAGGCCCATTTTCCATATTTTATCTCGATGTACATGGAAGATGAGCCTGGCATGTTCATGCCTTTTAGGCGCCATATAACCTTTTCATGTGTTGGTGCGCCTTAACACCCCAATTCAATTCAATTATCATGTTTATAATATTATCTAAATGGGTATGCATGACGTTTTGACTTACATCCCTGCTCCCACAGAGTTCAAAGTATGGCAGCCCATTAAAAAGTATTTAACATAGTTGCATGTTATTAATATATTTTTAAAAGTTTAGTTTTGTGTGGTAGGTAGCATAATTCCACACTGCTGAATCAGAGGTGTCCTTTTCTGCATGGGCACTCACCTTATTCCCTCTCTCACCAACCCCAAAGTATGTGTTTGTGTTCGAACCTAGGACCGTTCAAAGTATGCTCGATTTTTCCACAGGGTATATTGTCAAGATCAGTTGTTCATACAGGTAAATTTCTGCTCAATAACTTCAGTTTAGTCAGGCCTATATTTAGTTGTTACTCCATCAGTGCATTCCTCTGAGATCAAGGCAGGCCAAAACAATTTATATACGCCCGTTAAAAAGGTCAAAGGTCAAGGTCACCATGACCTCATATTGACCCACATTTCACACCATAATTAATTAATTTCAGAAGTACCTCTATAACCTACACTCCTGAAACACCATGGGTGCATTGCCCTTGGTGAGAGGGAGAACACTTTTAGGTGTATGGTCACAAGGTTACAATGACCCAGTCCTGAGAAACACTTTCTTTGTTATTTCTGATTTATTTGACCATAAATCTTGAAGTCTTACAGAAATAGTACTCATTGGCAAAACAATGACGCCTATTAATTTTGGGGTTAGTAGGTCAAATGTTAAGGTCGCAGTGACCTGATCATGAAAAACGCCTTCTGAGCTGTAATTTGTATATTATTATACTGAAATGTTATATAAACATTATCCGTGGTGAGACAAAACGATCCCTATTGACTTCATGGTTAGTTTATCAAAGGGCAAGGTCACTGTGACCTGATCTTGAAAAATGTTTTCCTGTTTGTTATTCATGAACTGTTTGACTTAAAATCTTAAAACTTTATACAAATAGTGCTCTAATTCAACAACACTCCCTATCAGATTGTCAGTAATTCCAGAGATCTAAGCATTTGTCTTCATAGTTTTCTCTGGTAGTTTACAGTACACGCCTAATTAAAAGAAAAGAACCTCCGGACGCTCTACTGTTTTTACAAACAATGAGCACTGTACATACTGTTACACATATACACAGCTAATTAAAACAAGAGATCATGTAGACCCTCTCCTGGATTTACGACGAGTTCTGCAGACGTACATATACACAACTAATTAAAAACAAGAGGTCCTGTAGGCACTTTACTGGGTTTTGTTGAGCCGTTTACGGATCTCGTATTAGCGATCATAATGTCGTCCGGGTGTTCGTTTGTGGATATATGTGTGTCCGTTCTTTGTCCATCCGTTCGTCCGATTTTCATTTCCTAATCTTCTTCGTTACTTGCATGCTTTTCACCAAACTCCGCCAGAAGATCCATTATTATATAACCTATAAATAGACGCGTTTTCATTGGCTAAAAAGTAATTTTTTAGAAAAAATATCTAGCGATATTGACCTGTTTTTTTGATATTGACCTGTTTTTTATAAAAATTTTTTTGATATTGACCTGTTTTATATAATTGTAAATTGAGGGTTATATAATAAAACAGTTATGGACTTTTCAGCTGTTATACATGATGTTGATATGTACCAAAAAATCATTATTGACCTCGGCTATCGCCTCGGTCAATAATGATTTTTTTGGTGCATATCACATCATGTATAACAGCTGAAAAGTCCATAATTGTATAATAATACATGCAAAATTTCGGATCTCTGTGACCTACTTTCGACGAAATATAGGTCACGTCCGGTCTCCGCTACGACATACATATTTTGCTTCTTTCTTTCAGAATTTTAACTAAATTTCACCAGAATGTTCCTTATACGAATCTAACATCATGTCCACAATTTCGTGTTGCTGTGACCTACTTTAGACGAAATATAGGTCACGTCCGGTCTCCGGTATGACATGCGTATCTTGCTTCTTTCTCGCAGGATTTTGACCAAACTTCACTAGAATGTTCGTTATATGCCCCCTCTCTGGCGACAGATCTATTATGCATCTAACGTTGTGTGCACACTTTCGGATCACTCTGACCTACTTTTACAAACAATGAATACACAACTACTTAAAAACAAGAGGACCAGCGGACGCTCTACTTGTCTTACAAACAATGAGTACACAACCACTTAAAAACAAGAGGACCAGCGGACGCTCTTCTGGTCTTACAAACAATGAGAACATAACCACTTAAAATTAAAAGACCATTGGACGCGCTACTGGTTTTACAAACAACGAGTACACCAGCGGACTCTCTTCTGGTCTTACGAACAATGAGTACACAACCACCTAAAAACAAGAGGACCAGCGGACGCTCTTCTGGTCTTACAAACAATGAGTACACAACCACTTAAAACTAAAAGACCATTGGACGCGCTACTGGTTTTACAAACAACGAGTACACCAGCGGACTCTCTTCTGGTCTTACGAACAATGAGTACACAACCACCTAAAAACAAGAGGACCAGTGGACGGTCTACTGGTCTTACAAACAATGAGTACACAACAACTTAAAACTAAAAGACCATTGGACGCGCTACTGGTTTTACAAACAACGAGTACACCAGCGGACGCTCTTCTGGTCTTACAAACAATGAGTACACAACCACCTAAAAACAAGAGGACCAGCGGACGCTCTTCTGGTCTTACAAACAATGAGTACACAACCACTTAAAACTAAAAGACCATTGGACGCGGTACTGGTTTTACAAACAACGAGTACACCAGCGGACGCTCTTCTGGTCTTACAAGCAATGAGTACACAACCACCTAAAAACAAGAGGACCAGCGGACGCTCTACTGGTCTTACAAACAATGAGTTCACAACTACTTAAAACTAAAAGACCATTGGACGCGCTACTGGTTTTACAAACAATGAGTACACAACTTAAACACAAGAGGACCAGCGAACGCTCTACTGGTCTTACAATGAGTACACAACCACTTAAAACAAGAGTACCAGCGGACGCTCTACTGGTCTTACAATGAGTTCACAACTACTTAAAACTAAAAGACCATTGGACGCGCTACTGGTTTTACAAACAATGAGTACACAACTTAAACACAAGAGGACCAGCAAACGCTCTACTGGTCTTACAACGAGTACACAACAACTTGAAACTAAAAGACCAGTAGACGCTGTACTGGTTTTACAACGAGTACACAACAACTTAAAACTAAAAGACCAGTGGACGCTCTACTGGTCTTACAATGCGAAACTAAAAGACCAGCGGACGCTCTACTGGTCCTACAAACAATGAGTTCACAACTACTTAAAACTAAAAGACCAGTGGACGCTCTATTGGTCTTACAATGAGAACACAACTACTTAAAACAATAAGACAAGTGGACTCTCTACTGGTTTTACAAACAATGAGTACACAGTTACTTCAAAACAAGAGTACACAACTACTTAAAAATAAAAGTACCAATGAACGCTCTACTGATCTTACAAACAACGAGTACACAACTACTTAAAACAAGAGAACCAGTGGACGCTCTATTGGTTTTACACAATTACTTAAAAACAAGAGTACACAACTACTTAAAAACAAAAGGACCAATGGACGCTCTACTGATCTTACAAACAAGTCAACGAGTACACAACTACTTAAAACAAGAGAACCAGTGGACGCTCTACTTATTTTACAAACATGGCGCACTATAAAATATCAAGAGTCTGAAGACGTTTTAATTGGTTTGAGAAACAAGGAGCCTTGTACATGTACACATCAAATAACAAGCAAGGGTTCTACTGGTTTTTCAAACAAAGAGCAATACACATGTACACAACTTATTAAAACACAAGGAGACATAAGGAATCTATAAGTGATGCCTGATGGTGCGTTGTCCGTCTTTTCAATACGAATGTTATTGCTATCTGTGAGATATTAGTAGTCCAAGGTCCGTCATCCGTTTGTTTGCAATTACCCATATATGAGACTATTGCCCGTTGCCTATATGTTAATAATCATGACTGCTCATACATACGGAGTTCATTGCGTAATGTGTACACGTTCTAGGTTAGGCAGAATATGAGTTCTCAGTTCACATATTAGATGATCCACCACCCTATCACCTGATCATTTGTCAACGTATGTCAATTATTTGAGCGTACGAGACAGGAAATATTAGCACGCGATTTATACCAAATGAGTTTGTGCGATCGTTGGTCTCTCGGTTTGGCGGAGGCCTGTACGTTCTCACCATTTGGTGGAGAATTGGCGGAGTCCTGTACGTTCTCGCCATTTGGTGGAGGTTTGGTGGAGTTCTGTACGTTCTCGCCATTTGGTGGAGGTTTGGTGGAGGCCTGATAAGTTACTGAAATGATGATGAACTCATCGAGAGAATGTCGGATGAGTTTATTATGCGGTCAACGCCCTCTCCTTTATCATCCACACGTAAAGTTCTTCTGGTCGAAGGCAAGCGTTTGTGTGATTATGATTGTCAGCCCATTTAATTGCTATTAGGCGAAGAGGCCATTGTTAGTGGATTCTTGAGGGCATAACTGCATGAGAGTCAATTATTGCACGGTTCCTGGATTCCTATGTATCCTTTCCCTCTCTCTGGGGCGGCTCTAAATAACCTATACTGTGTTGATGAGCCGTTAAAGAACATTCAATTATTGTCCGTGTGTTATTAATTATAAATAAATATAAACACGTTATTAGACTCCATTAGCGGTAAAGGGACTAGATGTTATGAGTGTTCATGTTCTCAGTACGAATACATCCATCATAATGTGTTCCAGTTGCATATGCGCTAAAATATGCCTGTAATACGACCAGTAGAGCTTATGAACTCCTACGCTATGTGTTGCTGGTAGAATGTTACAAGAAAGGAAGTGCAAAACCAGCAACAACATGTTTTAAACTATAAATCAACATATGTATTCAAAGAGCGCAATGAAACATATTTAGCTACAGAATACACATAAATTAGATCGAGTATTTCTTTAAAACCCGATTTTAGAATAACGTCCAAATCAAAATTGTATCCCTTTAATCAAAATTGTCAAGTGTTCCTTTAATCAAATTTTATTTAAAGTCTTTCCTGAGTTAATTATACACACTAGTCGAAAATAATCCAATGCCACGTTTAGTACAGATGAGCATGATAATTGTTAATAGACTCTCTCTCGCAATATATGTGTTTCATTCAAAAACATCCAATATTCTCACAATGTTTCTTTTAACTTTATACTGAACTCTGAAGTAAATACTGAACCAAATACTAAACTCTCAATTTAAAAAAACAGATTTATACTGTCATAGAACGTCATAGAACTGCATAGACGCTGTTCAAGATAAACGTGTTATATAAATAACCTTGAATGACAGAAGAACAATAAACATCATATGATGTAGACATCAGATTTAACCCCTCCAGAAAATTAAGTGGGTGTATTCATCACCTTCAGTGATAGTTCTAGTTATCTTTACGAAACTTGTTATAATGTTTACTTCAGTGACAACTTGGACAAGTTCAATAACCAGTCGAGAGCAAGTAGAGCGCCAAATGGCCTCTTGTTTCTCTTACTATTATTTCCTCTGGTGCTTTATTGTAATAATATATCTTGTTTTGTGGTCTGAGTACACTTTTATTGAACACACCGTATAACCGGCAATCACCAAGTCGGGCGTTGTTTCAAATCGGCTCCTATTTTTATGCGATGAGGGTATATACGGTATGTATTTTTATTTCACTTATAGCTATGCACATTGATTGACATTACAAACATTTCGTATACTAGGATGTTCAGTTAGGTTTGCAGATTATGTCAACACGTTTTTAGTCCATATCAGTGGAAAATAGACGAGTTAACTTACGAAGGTTTACACGAGAAACACAATTTACACACTTTCAAACCAAAACTCGCCACTTTGCACATAGTTCTGAGTTTGTTTCACGATACCGATTAAATAAATAACCATTGGAGAGCACAAGTGTGAAGTTTCAGAGTTTTCCACCCAGTAGTAAAGGAGATATTACCATTTCTTTGAACGAGATGAAGAAAATTTGGCAGTCGTTGCAGTCGGTCAATATTGGAAAGGGACTTCCGACGAAGTCGGAACTAGACTGCCGTTGGCGTCGACTTAATAAAATTAAAAAACGTTATTGTATTTCAAAATAAGTGTCACCAAATGGTAACAGATATTGAAGTGATTAGTAAATATAATCTAAATAGTATTTCACATTGAAGCACTTGTTTGAGTTCTACAAAATCCATATATTTACGTTGTATTAATATGCAGGATTCAAATATAGTCATAGTAGTATCGTCCAGGTTATATAACTGTAGTGAATCTAAATAACAAATGTTAAAGTCCATAACACAGTAGACGTATACATACACGTATGGTATTCAAAAATCAGTTTCAATTTGTTTAGATCGTATTTTCATGATTTTGCAAAGACAGCAACTTACGATATAGTTTGCTGAAAGGCACTACGATAGGCCGATATACATAGCGACTATCGTTAATTTATTACATATGCTTTTGTGTATCCTTACGGTATGTGATAGGTTTAGTCTCCATCTGTCTGTCTGTCTGTCTGTCCGTCCACAAAATGCCACACAATTGATTAACGCTTCAATGTTCAACATATTTGGCACGTTTGTCCATGACAATGAGGGGCTCAAAGTCGTGTCTTATTTAAGCGCCGATCAACAATGGCCTTTTGAAAGCGATTTACAGCTGATTTTTCCCCATTGGTATAAACTATACTGAATCGTTCTTTATCTTACAGCGCTCGTTTGTTGATTAAAATGCAACTTTAAAGGGACACACGGCAGTTTTGAAGTTGTATCAAGCTTTGAATCATCATCTTGATTTATATATCGGTGATCGTTTTGAAATAAACCTGATATCATATATTAATTAAATAACATGCTGAGTTTTTATGTGTCTTTATTATACCATAGTTCATTTCTACAAACTCGGACGTCTGTCCAAGAGCCCAGGGAGAGGGGATGGGTGAGGTCATTTATTTGGTTTTTGTTTTGTTTTGTAATTATGCCTCAAATGGAATGTTATGTTGATGGGATTATACTGTTGTTTTTTTCCTCCTACGTCAACCGCGGGGCCCAGGGAAAAGGATGCCAAAAGGTCAAACACACTAAAAATTAATTTGCACTATTTTTTTCTCCTTAATTTGCATATATATCTTGGTATATGTAGTTGTCTATGAAAGATAAACAACATATCAAATGATTTTAATATTTGAAACTTTGACCAGGGGTTGGTTGTATGTGTGTGGGGGGAAGGGGGAGAGAGAAGGATGGGGGAGGTGGGGGTGTAATATGGGGTGTCATTTTAAGTTTTAATTATGTCTAAAATGAAACAGTATGATGATGGGATTACACTGTATACATTTATTATCGGTGGGGCCTGAGAGAAGGGGCATCAAATACACTAATAATTCAATTACAGTCTCATTTGTTTCATAATTGGTATAAATAGTCGTATATGAAAGAGATACTCAGTATGTCAAATGATTTCATATTTATAACTCGAACGTCTTTCCTGGGGTTTGGGGTGAAGTGGTGGGTGGTATACAAGCATACACCTCAGAAAATACAAAGCATATCAAACAATTTCGGTGTTTCCACCTTAGAGTGGTGTGGGGTTGAGGGGATGGGGTGCTGGTGGAGGGGAGTGTGTAGTGGTATGTGTGCGTGTATGTGTGTTGGGGGTGGTGGGAGTGTGGGGGTATGTAAATTGTGTCAAATACATATTTTTCTTCCGTAATAAAATGTAATGATTTTGAATATCAGTATAATTTGCTCCAGGGTCAGAATGGGACTCTGGGATAGGGGTCAAAATTTCAGACACAAATACCCTAAACATTTTTTATTCATTTACAGTGTCATAGATGTTAACAGAAAAGCAGAAATAGTACTATTTCTGATCTGAGTATCAAAGAACAATCAAACAATTACATGTTAAATGGATACTGGGGTTAAAGGGAACTGTCATATATGAAAAAACGTAGGTATTTGCAATGGCGCGCCGTCGAATTCGTTCGATTTTTTTATGTTTTATTTTTGTGTTGTTTTTTATTCTCTTTATTTTTCCTTTTGTTGTTTTTTCGCATTTCGAAAAACACACACAGAGTTCAATATTCCATATTCACTCAATATTATTTAAAAAAAGAGACACATCGTTGGTATCAATGACATTGGCTAACACGAAATTTAATTGCTTGACATTGACTGAGTTGTAAGAAATTTAAACCTCTGATTAGAAATTGCAAGGTTAAATATCATCTTTCAACATGGCCAATGCGTAGCTGTCCTGAAATGCATATTTAGAGGCCTGATAAACTAGAGGGTCCGGGGGCATGCTCCCCCGTCTTATTGTTTAACTTAGCTATGCGATGGTGCGATCTGGCGTATAGCTGACAGAGCACTTGTGTGGTATTTGAACAAAATATATATTTTTTGACAAATTTGAAAATTAATATTTTGACACAATTGAATTATATACACTGTAAAATAAAATAAGAAAATTAATGTTGACCCTTAACCCCCATCTCCTGTCGCTTCTGTTTTCATTGCATTTTTGGACTTATCATCTTTTTCATTTTTTCAAACTGATGTATAGGCTCGGGCCAACGACTGCTAAAACTTTAGCGCAATCCCAATACGACTGCCAAATTTCCCTTCATCTCATTCAAAAGAAATGTTAATATCTCCTTTACTACTGGGTGGAAAACTCTGTAATATCAATCAATATGCATAGCTATAAGTATAATACAAATAACTACCGTTTCTTCATCGCGTAAAAATCGGAACCGATTTGAAACAACGCCCGACTTGGTGATTGCCGGTTATACGGTGTGTGGACAATTTATGACTTTACAACAAAATACAGCTGACTTGTCTAGTTGTCCGCACCAAACATAATAAACCGAAAGCAACGTGCGACTCAGTCAAATGCACGTGCACATTTCATATGACACTGACGCACATAATGATAGTTCTCATTTGTACTTAACTCTTCCAGGTCGCCTCTAAGCTAAATGTCTATGCCAAGTATCCGGCGATCGGTGCTGTTACGTACACATTGCTGTGGAGGGCTAGTTCTTATTCTGGATTCAAAACCAGCCAAGTATCGGGCGATCGATGATGTTACGTACACATTGCTATGGAGGGCTAGTTCTATTTTAGATTCCAAACCAAGCCAAGTATCGGGCGGTCGGTGATGTTACGTACACATTGCTATGGAGGGCTAGTTCTATTTTAGATTCCAAACCAAGCCAAGTATCGGGCGGTCGGTGATGTTACGTACACATTGCTATGGAGGGCTAGTTCTATTCTAGATTCCAAACCAGCCAAGTATCGGACTATCGGTGAAGTTACGTACACATTGCTGTGGAGGGCTAGTTCTTATTCCAGATTCCAAACCAGCCAAGTATCGGGCGATCGATGATGTTACGTACACATTGCTGCGGAGGGCTAGTTCTTATTCTAGATTCCAAACCAGCCAAGTATCGGGCGATCGGTGATGTTACGTACAAATTGCTGCGGAGGGCTAGTTCTTATTCTAGATTCCAAACCAACCAAGTGTCGGGCGATCGGTGATGTTACGTACACATTGCTGTGGAGGGCTAGTTCTTATTCTAGATTTCACACCAGCCAAGTATCGGGCTATCGGTGATTGCTGTGGAGGGTTAGTTCTTATTTTAGATTCCAAACCAGCCAAGTATCGGGCGATCGGTGATGTTACGTACATATTGCTGTGGAGGGCTAGTTCTTATTCTGGATTCCAAACCAGCCAAGTATCGAGCGATCGATGATGTTACGTACACATTGCTATGTAGGGCTAGTTCTATTTTAGATTCCAAACCAAGCCAAGTATCGGGCGGTCGGTGATGTTACGTACACATTGCTATGGAGGGCTAGTTCTATTCTAGATTCCAAACCAGCCAAGTATCGGACTATCGGTGATGTTACGTACACATTGCTGTGGAGGGCTAGTTCTTATTCTAGATTCCAAACCAGCCAAGTATCGGGCGATCGGGGATGTTACGTACACATTGCTGCGGAGGGATAGTTCTTATTCTAGATTCCAAACCAGCCAAGTATCGGGCGATCGGTGATGTTACGTACAAATTGCTGTGGAGGGCTAGTTCTTATTCTAGATTCCAAACCAGCCAAGTGTCGGGCGATCGGTGATGTTACGTACACATTGCTGTGGAGGGCTAGTTCTTATTCTAGATTCCAAACCAGCTAAGTGTCGGGCGATCGGTGATTTTACGTACACATTGCTGCGGAGGGCTGGTTCTTATTCTAGATTCCAAACCAGCCAAGTATCGGGCGATCGGTGCTGTTGCTTACACATTGCTGTGGAGGGCTAGTTCTTATTCTAGATTCCAAACCAGCCAAGTATCGGGCGATCGGGGATGTTACGTACACATTGCTGCGGAGGGCTAGTTCTTATTCTAGATTCCAAACCAGCCAAGTATCGGGCGATCGGTGATGTTACGTACAAATTGCTGTGGAGGGCTAGTTCTTATTCTAGATTCCAAACCAGCCAAGTGTCGGGCGATCGGTGATGTTACGTACACATTGCTGTGGAGGGCTAGTTCTTATTCTAGATTCCAAACCAGCTAAGTGTCGGGCGATCGGTGATTTTACGTACACATTGCTGCGGAGGGCTGGTTCTTATTCTAGATTCCAAACCAGCCAAGTGTCGGGCGATCGGTGATGTTACGTACACATTGCTGTGGAGGGCTAGTTCTTATTCTAGATTTCACACCAGCCAAGTATCGGGCTATCGGTGATTGCTGTGGAGGGTTAGTTCTTATTCTAGATTCCAAACCAGCCAAGTATCCGGCGATCGGTGATGTTACGTACACATTGCTGTGGAGGGCTCTAGATTCCAATCCAGCCAAGTATCGGACTATCAGTGATGTTACGTACACACTGCTGTGGAGGGCTAGTTCTTATTCTAGATTCCAAACCAGCCAAGTATCGGGCGATCGGTGATGTTACGTACACATTGCTGTGGAGGCCTATTTCTTATTCTAGATTCCAAACCAGCCAAGTATCGGGTTATCGGTGATGTTACGTACACATTGCTGTGGAGGGCTAGTTCTTATTCTAGATTCCAAACCAGCCAAGTATCGGGCTATCGGTGATATGTTACGTACACATTGCTGTGGAGGGCTAGTTCTTATTCTAGATTCCAAACCAGCCAAGTATCGGGCGATCGGTGATGTTACATACACATTGCTCTGGAGGGCTAGTTCTTATTCTAGATTCCAAACCAGCCAAGTGTCGGGCGATCGGTGATGTTACGTACACATTGCTGTGGAGGGCTAGTTCTTTTTCTAGATCCAAACCAGCCAATTGTCGGGCGATCGGTGATGTTACGTACACATTGCTGTGGAGGGCTAGTTCTTATTCTAGATTCCAAACAAAATGCGAGATGCTTTCATTGTTGGAATATCTAGGTCTAATAGATCTGAGGCAATTGAGCTCAATGCTCAACAGTATATTGCTGCGCCACTGGAACACCACGCTGTAGACACATGGCATGATACCCCACCCAGTCACACTATGCCGACACCGGTCCGACCAGTACTAGAACTACCCCTTATACACTGAACGTTAAGCCAGGGAGCTACTAGTTCTAAAAAAAAATTAAGTCTGGTAGGACCCGGTCGAGGATTAAACCCACAACCTCCCTCATTCGAGGCAGACGCTCTACAGCTAAGCCTCACCGCGGTATTTGTTATTTGACTACACTTTAATTAGTTCATATTGGGTTGGAATGGGAAATGGTGAAGGACACAATTGGAGATGAATTGAACTGAATTGGTGTTTTAAGACCACCGAATTGAATTGGGGTTTTAAGGCCCACCAACACATGAAATGTTATATGGCGTCTAACAGGAATGAACAAGCCAGGCTCATTCTCCATTAACATCGAGATAAAATATGGAGAACGGTCCTAGAACCTTCTCACCCTGAACTGCAGGGCTGCTGCAAATTATATTGTAGACACTCCATTTACGCTGGAGCCACGTTTATTGTTTTTCTGCCACTGCTCTTGTGATCTGAACGAGATGGCACCTGAAACAATGCAGGGGTCATGATGAAGACCTTCAATGAGCATGAACAAAAAATGATAAAATGAACATGAATTTGGGGGTGGATGGGGGTAGGGGTTCTACCCCTCTGCCCTCCCCTCCAACGGGATCTGCAGTGGCCCTATTCTTTGCCCCGTAACCAAACGAGCCCCTGGAACTTCCACACGGGGCAAATTGATGAAGATGATTACTGTAAATGGGGTTTTATGATTAAATATACAACACATTCATAATTTAATATCACATTTATTTAATAAAATAAAGCACTTAAATGGGTTTAATGATAAGCATAGTAATTGGCGTCACTTTCATTCAATTTTCCGCGGACAGCTGACGTATATATACTCCTCAAATTAATCTAAGGACCAGGTTTGATTTTGGTCATTTGTCAAAGTGATGTAATTGAATAATTATTGTCTTTTTGCAATTTTTAAGTTTAGTTGTATTCTGTTACAATTGTTACATTGCACACATGTATTAACTTTTTACCTGAATATGAAATCCATAATATAAAATATTAAGTAATTATTACCATTTTGTGGTTCTTAAATTATTTTGGGGAGTATATTAAGGCATGCAGTGGAAATGCATGAGCGAAATGTGACGTCCATTATTGCTTGAGAAGTGAATGTATATAAACGTATATAAACGGAAATCAAAATAACATTTAACAATAACAACGCATGCAATGGTAAAAGTGCACCAAATTGTGGATATCAATTAGAAAAGTGACATTTGTTACATATCAAAACAAGTACCTAGACCCAATAGGGCTCCTCCCAGTCCATGTTCATCTTTTGTATTGTTTATAACGTACAAAGATGAAGCATTTTATTAACAGGAATTTGTTTGAATGATATTGCTTTGTGTTTTTATCCAAGAGTTTTGCAATATCAATAGATTTGCTTGCGACTTTATTTTACTTCGATTTTCGGCAAAGAGAGTGTTCCAATGCCGTTCAAAATATATTAAAATGATGCCGTTAAAAGTCTGCGGATTTTTTTTCTTCCCATGTTTGACTGGTTTAAAACATTAGACGGTTTGATAAATTCGTGTTCTGAACAGATTTTTTTTTAAAAAAAGAAAAGAAAATGGTCGTCAATTCTGGAGTTTTTCGAATAATCGTAAATTATTGAAGTTAATTGCAGCCATGGTTAAACAACTATCACTTAAGATTATTCATATTATATGTAGTCAATACGTAACGGAACAATGATTGATATACACTAGTGCATAGTTATATTAAAGGTAGTCGTAAGATGTCAAATACTCGTACATCAGCGTATTAATTTGCTATATTGTCGGGGAAAAAAACACCCAAATAATTTGTGACTGCTTTTGTTTTTAAAAACTATAAGACTTTGCACTGTAATGGATACTGAAAATAAACACAATATTAAATGGAAACACGGCAGTCTTGAAGTATTTATCCTGCATCCAGTATCCTACATTATGGCTTACCGGAGTTTCATAACAGTACCTTGTGTCAACTGTGGACAGTTGCAAACTCTGAGAATGGTGTCATTTTGAGTTGTAAACCTGCTTGCATATTATAAGTAAATAAACATGACAAATGGATTTTGTTTGTAGTGTTCAATTATTATATCGTTATTCCACCACAATTTTCAAAAACAGTGGTCTTTGAATAATTTAAACAATATTAATAATGATCTGAATATTTGCAAGTTTTGCAGAAAACCTGACTTGACGCCAAAAGTTTTTAAAATTTCAAGATTGTCCCGAGTCTCTTAAATTAACCCTTTTATATAGCCCCTTTAAGTGAGGTGTCTCATCTATTCAAGTAGAAGCAAGTGTTCAAATTAATACGCGAACAACATCATTACATTTTATATGAAATTTAAGTACAGCTGCGGATGCATATATCGCCTACAGTACCTTTACTTATTTCGTTGTATTTTTTTTCTTCAGCAAAATAGAATCTAACGCATTCTTATCGCAACATTAAAATCTTACATAATTATGTTAAATTTAAATAGCATTAATATTAAAGAAAAAGAAGAAGTTCTATCGCAAATAAACATTCTGACACAAATCATGTATTTTTTAAAAAAAACATTACTTTTAAAGAATAACTATTAAAAGAAAAGAAAAACTTACTACATAACATAGGAGTAAAATGACTAGAGATGTGTGTAGTGAAATATTAAAACAGACATATAAACAAAACACACATTATGACGAAATATTAAAGAATAAAGTTGCCAACAAATACTTTCTTACATACATCTTGGTGGGGAAACATGTTTTATTATTGCATATATAACGCGATAGTTCGTTGTTTTGGAAACGTTAAAAACACACGCATCAATGATACTTAACTGGTTTAATCTTTACGCTAGGATTCCATGTGTACGTAGTGCGCAATGCGCAATGCGTGATGCGTAGTATAGATAAAAATCATTGAAAACAAGTAGCAGTGATTCCATGTATACGTATTGCGTAATGCGTATTGTCTTGTGCGTTGCGTATTCACCGTTCTCCAGGGCGGTGAATACCCTTCACGCTTGTATTTAATTCCATTTAAGCAAACGAAATAACTAAACACTGAAGCTCTATTTTCTATTAACTTGTTTCAATGATTTTTTATCTATACGCATCACGCATCACACAACGCACATTGCGCACTACGCACACATGGGACCATAGTTTAATAAGTTAACATCTAAGTAGATACGTGCACGTTCACTTCTAGGTGTCCATTTAATAACTGAGTTAATCCATACAACTCATAGATCAACTTGTTCGTACTCTATAAATCCAACGTCTCAATATAAGCTTAAATTCACAAATAAAATCCGTTTCAAAGTTTAAGCTAATACATTGCCATAGCAACTGTTATTGCACAAGTTAATCCAAATAACAATTATGAAACGAATTGGTATCGAGGAAACTCTGCGTATACCTCTTTGCGAGCTTTTTATTTTGCAAAGCTCGGAATGGTTAATCGAAACGCCATAAGATACGTTATAAATGTGTCGTTATTTACACAGCACAACCAAGTTCAAACATATATACATTGCACAATCCTTAATGCCACCACAGTTGGGCGTTGTGTCAGTATGCTATTTCGGAACCCCATGGCCTGTATGGTCGTCCGAGTTGATTCAAATTTCCCGCACTACTGTACGTCTGGGAATTATTTGGTGACATCATATTGTTCATGTTCAACATTGGAAATTGTGAGTGGATCTGCTGATTAAGCAGTGAAGGCGGGGTTAGAGACTGTCCAGAGTTCGACGCCATGTGACTATGCGAGCTCATAGAGGGAGCTGTTGGAATACGCATTGTGTTATGTAACGAATTGTCTGATTGGCTGAGACGCGACTCGCTATATGTCACTGAGGGCACCCCTGGGTGGGAATCATGGGAAGACATAGCGAGCTGCTCTGATTGGCTGGAATGCTGTGACGGCAACATGGACGTCATGGACGACATGCTGTTTCCGGTATATTGATTGGAGTTCAATGAATTCATAGTTGGATGCGAATGCATAGAGTTGATGGAATTCCATGACGAGTTTTGAAATGAAGACTTCACCGTGGAGGAAATTCGTTGTGTCGCGAAACATTGCAGATGGCTGAGCAGTCGAAGTCGAAGAGGGTCTTGCAGGTCCATTCCTTCGACGGTCATCAAATAACGTGCAACTTCTGCCAAACATTCTCGGAACCCGACGCTGCGGTAGTCCAGAGCGAGTGAGTGGGGGTCTGGGAAATTATAGCCATTGATGCCTGAAAAAAGAAAGACATTACATAAACAAAAGTACAATATATAGGGATACAGTACAATATATAGGGAGGGATACACTTTCTGCATCGGTTAAGTCTTCCTTAAAAATTACGTGTTTCCCAATGGCTTATCTGTATTTGTTTCCATTTGTATCCTCACTGTTACAAAAGCTTAGCGGCGTTTTTTATAAATTTTTTCTCTAAACAAATGGCTATTGGTGTAAACGTTTTTTTCGGCCTTTGGCACAGAATAACGATGTTGGAATCCTGTTATATTGAGTATATAATTATTACACCTCGTGGTTGTTTTTTTGTGGTAAATTACCGACAAGAATTAGTCGGCCATGGTGTTTACTAACAGTTAACAGTATCTTGGATTCTCCCCTGATTTATTCGAAGTTAATATTATATGGATATATAGATCTTATTGAGTTGTAGATGTAATACAAGTATCTTCAACAACTATTTGGACCATGAACTTTGAGTAGTCAAAGGTCACCTGGTCAGTAACGTATAAATGCAATAACCAATTACATGTTCAAAACATTGGTATTACGCCCAAGTCGCCGATACAGGCATAGTTTCAAACAGATATTACGTCGATAGAGGCATAGTTTCAAATAGGCATTACATAGATACATGACCCGTTTATATTACAGTCCCTGATAGATAGCAGGGGCGTAGCTGTGCCTATATCAGTTTGTAGGCACAAGGTCTAGTGGGGTCCGGGGGCATGCTCCCCCTAAATTATTTTTTTTAGAAGGAAGGCAAATCCTGCATTCTGAGGGTATTTTAAGCAGCAAACAACATGTTTTTAACCCGCGATTTCAAGCTCTTTTTAAATCTGCGATTTCGCAACAAAAACATCGGAACAGAACAAAATAACATATATTAATATGAATACTTGCTTTCTGAAAATCTTTCGAAATTTTGCACAATCATGGTGTGTTTGGTTCCAAAAGACCGCGAGTGAAAACAGTTCGACTTTTATTTTCTGAAAAGACCACGAGTAAAAAATGGTATGAGCTGACCATACCCCTCCACCCCGTACCCCACTCAGTTTTTATTGCATTTTTGTCATTTTTACTTTTTTGATTTCTGAGGACAATGTGTAGGCACGTGCCTACAATGCCTATAGGCAGCTACGCCACTAGATAGTTGAGGTAAAGTTTCAAATTGGTATTACGCCGATGGAGTTATAGTTTCAAATAGTTTCAAATATCAAAGGTTTTCATTCAAGCTGTTTTCATTTTAAGTCACTTATCATGAGCGATTTAATGTTCGATCACGTATAGAGATGTTAGCTGTGGAAATAATCAGAACATGGCGATAAGTCGGTAGTGCCCGAACACTGCGTTATTAATTGACCGTGAGAAAGTTAATGTTTCCGGTATGTTAAGATAATAGGCAGAATCCATCATGTGAAAATGTGATCGATTTTCACAGTGGTCTGGCTTCCTGGACTTAATGTTTATTTTCGTATTAGTGTAAACATTAAATGTTTTGCATGAAACAAACAAAACAACATTTTAACACACCAGACAAAACGTTTCTTTACGAGTATATCTTTGACAACCAAGTACAGTATAATACGTAATGCGTACTTTGAACGCTTTCTTGCCTTTGAAAACATTTGTAAATAAATACAATTTGGAGAAATTAAATTTCCTTCCTTATTCTTCCTGAATTAATTTTGAATATTATTTGATTATTCATGCAATATAAGCAACAATAAGTAATATGCAAAACTAGTTTGTCTGAATCAAATCAAGACTGCCGTGCGTCACTTTTAGACTCGGAAATAGAATATAAAAAACATATGTTCGGACACAGACAAAATCCCAAATCAAAATACATACCTTTTGAATGCAGCATTTTTAGGTGGTCGACCGTCATTTGTAGAATCTCGGCCTTTTCTAACTTTGCCGATCCTTGTTTCTCAAAGGCCGACGGTACCAACCGACGGAGTTCTGATAAACTTGTATTAATGCGATCTCGCCGGCGCTTTTCAATTACCTGAAAATAAATAAAATCGTATAAATAACAATGATAAGCAAACGAGCTTTAATTGAAAGCAAACGTCTGTGACACTGTGGTTAGTGACAGAAGGATATTCTTTAATTAAATTGTTGGGTGTCAAATTAAATTGATAGGGTTTAAATGCAACACGGGTTACATTGAATTAGTTTACATTCAAATAGATATTCTAACCCTGCAGCTACTGAAATATACGAGGAATGATATACTAGTAATACTATAATGCATGGCAGAAGCAATCTAGCATAGTTATATTCAACGCAAGTAAGTACATGTATATATAGATACCAACTATTAATATTTTCAGTAAGTACATGTATACATAGATACCAACTATTAATATTTTCAGTATGTACATGTATATATATATACCAACTATTAATATTTTCAGTAAGTACATGTATATATAGATACCAACTAATAATATTTTCAGTAAGTACATGTATATATAGATACCAACTATTACTATTTTAATGTCTGACTATAAGATGATGATGAATGGATGATAGATAGATAATTGTGTGGGAATAGAGAGAAGAGACGAAATACGTATAAGAGAGAGAGAGAGAGAGAGAGAGAGAGAGAGAGAGAGATTAAACTTTACTTACCCCTCGTCGTTTCTTTCTATCCGAATGCTGACAACTCTGGGATGGAGATCTGTAAGAAGTAAATAAGTTATACAATTATAACAACTTCAACCCATCGTAAAAGGTTGAATGAATGATGCATGTATATACAACAAAGGTCACTAATAGATCAGTGAATGCAACCTGTAAAAAATGTCACTAAAAACTCAAACTTTATTCCCGTGAACAATTTTTCAATAGTTTTATTTTTTATATTAATTATCATACCGCCGACGGAGGTGATGGGTGGATGGAGTATTTGAGCGTCTTCGAGAAACGTTTTTTTTTTAATTTTAGTCTAAATAAATAAGATAGTGTTTTTATAGAGTAACATGTGCACGTTACACAGTATCAACATGTTCTCAATTAATTATTAAAATAGTGTCGGATACAATTAAGAATCGTACACACTTAATCAACTCTAAAATCATGTCACCATAATCACATTAAATTAAGAAGATGCCGGTGCATGAAAACCACCGTGTTTTACTGTTCGTCCACATGTGGTGCTGGTTAAAGTTATTACGTTATCACAAACACTGAGAGATGTCTGACTATTTCTAGAATGTCAGGATGGTTGATGCATAATCGAATTTAAATTTGAACGCGGATGCTTGAGCGTTTCAACACTTTGCGTAAGAAATGCTGATACTTTGTGGTGGCGCATCGTTTTGACGTTAATTTGAGAAATTAAGTTTGCATTAAAACGGAATGTTTTCATTTAAAATTGAGTAGCCATATAAATAAATCCATGCTACTGACACTTCTATCTAGTATTGAAAATAAACAAAAACGCGTATATATATATATATTTTTTTTCTACATCCCTTAATGCTATATTTTACACCTTCAGAGTAGTTAGTGTTGTATTAAAGTAAAAACAAATAACACTATCCTAAAGACAAATGCAAGAATATATAGGTATCGTGTCCAAACTATTAATCTAATGGAATCATTACCATGTTAATATGTTAAACATTTACTGTCTAATATAAATAAAGCATATAGTTCCAGGATATCCTGAATAATATATTCCAGTTCACTTAATGGTAGCCCAGATTGTATAAGTCCATGTCCGATGCATCACATGTGTAAGTCCGGCTGTATCTATTGTGTCTATGTCCACATGCCATGCACGTTGTTCAAAATCCAAATTAATTTAATCCTTAAATCGAGTTTGATTTATAAACTTAAGCCACTTTGCAATAAATTACAAACTTCCTGTAACGACGAAAGCCTTGCACGTGCACGGAAGCACGTACGTATGTAGATGCAAACTGCCAGAGTCGGTAACTCAATATCTCGTGCGTCCAGCATAATCACACTTACCCCGACTTGAGCCGATCATCAAAATCGTCGTCGTCGTCACTCTGACTAAGACTGCGTTTCATTCTCGAAGACACGAGTAACTTTGTACTAACACGGGTGCAACGGAAGGTGGAGATGTTAAAAACTATTCGACTCGTGTTCTCTTATTCCGTAGCGGATGTAAACCTTTCCTGGCCAGCGGTCGCAAGCATATATGACATTCTTTCCCACGATGCTGTCGATAGAAACTAACCGAATGCTGTAGCAGAGACCGCCCCTCTGTTGTTAATTTCGAATTACCCGCAGACGACCGACGCTTGCATTATTTAATTGGCTGAAAGCGCTCGGTCACACGCGCGCCCATTGGTTCAGTTGCCACTGAATATCTGCCCCGACGCAGGCTTGACAAAAAAATCAATACACTATTTTGTTTGGATTCTAAAAGTCGATCAATACTTAAGTATCAACCATCATATTACATTAAGAGCGTTTACCTATTTTAAAATAAAATAGTACTGTATGCATTAAACGACTCGCTTTTTATTTAATTTAATTTCTTCTATTTTTTTCTAAATCTATTTCGTTTAAAACCTTATATTTGCAGACGAAAAATGAGAAATGTGCAGTGCGCGCGTTAAACACGCGCGGGCCGTGGGAACTACAGACGATAATGTTCGCCGATACTTTACTCACGGTCGGCTAGTCGTGTGTTGCAACCGCTCCCGTGTGAATTTAACCAAATAAATAATTTTGACGGCGATATGTTTTACTTAGCTGATAATCTAACGGAAATAAATCATGACATTTTATTTCAATACAGCAGCAAAGGCGGAAGGTTGCACACATTATTGTGGTTATAAGATATTTACCTACATTGTAAAAACAATAATGGGAAGTTAATGGGACTTATTATCTGGTTACAATAGTATAAAGGCATATAATTTATATAAACCGGTATTCTAAATTGCAAACTGTGTAAAGCTATGCACAAATTAATAACAGAATATACAGAGTACGCTTTGTTTAGACGTAAACAATACAGTTTCTAGCCTATCAAACAGTATTTAACAATAACAAAGTTATGTGAACAAATGAAACACACGTGCCACATGGCAACAGCAATATATCGTTACTATTGTATATATATTGGTACTATGGTACTAGTGTATATATTGGATTCGTGAATATATATTACACACATTTATTCAGTTTAATGTATAAGCTTAACCGAAACTGGAGGTTGAACTTGTTTTATTTTTAAGCATATGTTGCGGTAAATCTGCGAATAATTAAAAGTACTTTAAATGGTATAAGTGTTCTACAATTGTGGTTTAACTCTCGTAAATATAATTTCCGAATTGTTTAATATATAACATATAATAGTCATTAAAAGTACTATACAATTACTGGCGTGGTTGTAGTTTAAGCGAATGTGAACTGATCTCCGCAGTGTATGTGCTCTGGTTGTTTTGTAATGATTTTGTTATGTATCCATCGTTGTAATCAATGTACTAAATTACTTGCTCCTCGATGGACCTTAATTGGTTAATAAAGCCTTTTATTACATAACTGTCATACATTTACATTGAACTATGAATGACGTAATTTTAGTATCACACAAAAAGTGACGATATAACTTTTTTATATCATCACTAGTGATATATAACTTTATATAACTTTGCCGGAACCACTTTCTTAACATATTTGTTAAAAAACACACTGGTTTAAAGTTAAAATATTTTTTAATTTCTTCTTTTACGTAAAGTTATATAATAAACAGTATAATTAACAGCATAAATTGATACTGAATTTATGTCACTAGCACAAATTTGATACTGAATTTATGTCACTTGAGAAAAAAAGTGGTAATTTGGTTAAAAGAACGAGAGTAATAAATTCAGTATCAAATTATGCTGTTAATTAGTCTCTATGTATTACAGTATATCACAGACATATTAATAAATATTATTTTACAAAATGATATTTGTTATTATGTCTCTCGGTATATTTGAGCATGCCCCCTACAGAGTGAGTAACTCACGGGCTGATCAGGGTTTACACTGTCTGGCTGCACATCAGTCATTTAACCAAAACACCCCTTTGTAACATAAATGGAATGGTCTAAATTTAAAGAAAGGACAGTCCATTATACATTCATAGCGGGCTAAGGGTTAAATACAGAAATATCTAGAGCCTTATTAATCAATAAAAAACAGACTATTAAACGTTTACATGCTTAAAACATGAGGCACATATTGTATTGCTGGAATTTATTTATTTCGAGAAAAAATAATCAAGATTTACGTATATAAATTCTAACTTTTCTTAGATTTAACAGTGATCATTACAAGAGGCTGTTTATTTTCACTTCAGTCATGCAACAATTTCATCAACAGTTACTTAAACAAGTTTAAACTCTTTAAAATAATTGCCTCATTCTCATTGAAAGCTATCTGAACCTCTAAGGTCACGTGCTTTAACATTGTAGCCCCAATCCCCTTAACCCCTATTGTGTTTTCGATTCATTTTCACTAAGTTTCAAGTTCTCAAAGTTTTCTTTGCAAATAAAGTTTTGACCTCGCGTGTGAAATTCTGCCAGATAAAAGGAAGGTATTCAAAGTGAGCGCAGTCGATAGTTCTTAATTCCCACGGTTTAAATTGTTTATTTATTTTTAGACAACGCCTGCATGAATATAACCTTTTTACACATTTGTAGTGTAGCCGTTTTAAAAGGTGAAAAACACATCTAAATTTATAATCATCAATACGTTTTATAAGGAAAAAAACAGCAAGCGCAAATTTAGTTTGAGTGCAGTAAACATGCAGTCTGACTGTTTATAATTTTTAATGTCTACATTATTGGAATGTCTACATTATTGGCCAGTGAAGGCCACGCGGTTTCATTTGAAACATTACCGACTAGTATTCTTATGTTTCAGACTTGCGGGGGTGTTAATACGTAAAGACAGGTGGTGGTGGGGAAATGGGAGGGTAGGGAAATGGGAGGGTGAAGAAATAGGAGGGTGGGGCGGAGGTTGGGGTTAATATACTTCTACACATACGAAAATACTATTTATTTCGTATAAGTTGTAACCAGATACACGGTGCCAGATAAGATAATAGTGCACGACTCTGTAATACTCTCATATAGTTTAATTATTAACTGGGACAGGTTGAATGTATATAATCTTTTATTCCCGGCCCGTATTGTTGTCGTATACTTACATCAAACGCATAACTAATATAAGACATATTAATTTAAACCAATCGAAATAATATCATATTTGCAACATTATCTAAAGAAACATGTATAGCTACCACTGCTTAGGTGTTTCGCAGGAAAGGGCATATGGTGAAACTAAAACTAATATATGACATTCAAGGAACGCGCATTTAGCCTTCTCCGAACAAACATTCTGGATATATTTCTTCAAGCCTTTTGAATTATTGACAAGTGTCATTTTCATCGAATAAATATCAACTAATTATTAACGAAAAACAATTGCTATGACACTTTTAGTATGAGGCGACATTCCGCGTCAAATTTATAAATTAAATACGCAGTTATGGCAAATAATCGATATTCATTCACAAAATACGGGATTTTCCAATTTTCATTCGTGTCATGCTTTCACGCGCCGCTGCTCAATCTATTTTTAGCTCGTAGCGCACCTGCTCTTGTCGCGTGCGAGTCACGTGACGATGTAGCTGCGCTTCAAATTTTGTCGCGTGGCATTTTGATTGTCACCGACAAACAATAGAGATTTAGAAATGACACTGTGATTAAGGGCTATACATCTAAGTCTCATAGGACCGCTATGATATTGATAATATTAGAAATTGGGGAATGGGGTGTTAATAATTATTTAGTATTTACCGTTAATATGACATCTTTCAAGAGTCAGTGATTTTGTGGCATGTCGTCTGCACAGGTGGACCGAAATCGCGAATCATACGCGACGTGTCTAAACCGAATATCCATCTGCCTAAGTAAAAGTAAAGGGAGGGTTTGGAACAGAAAACGCGTCAAGTTATGTGACACTTTTGAAAACAAAAGCAGTATATAATTATACTTTAAAAAAAAAATGAGGAAAAAATGTTTAGCAAGTTTTTGTTGCACCCTGGAAATAATACATTTTTGGTTGTAAAATCAAGAAACTACTGCCATAGACACAATATTTTATTAAACACACATCAATAACAGCCGAACATCTTAATGACGTAACGAATAAATGAATGGAGGGGGTCAAGCCCGTAAAGTAACAAAATGTCAGTATATCTTGTATACAGTATTATTTCATCTAAAAACACTTGCTAAACCTTTTTCCCCTCAGTATATATGAGCACACCTTTTATAGATTCAACCTAAGATGATATAGGGCCCTGGTTCAACTTTTATTGACAATAAGCCAGCTGATACATAAGTAATAATAATAAATAATAATAATAACATAGTCCATTACTACTACTACTAGCGCTGCTGCTGCTGCTGCTGCTGCTGCTGCTGCTGCTACTACTACTACTACTACTACTACTACTTATAATAATAATAATATACTACTACTACTACTACTACTACTACTACTACTACTACTACTGCTGATGCTGCTTCTACTGCTACTGCTACTGCTACTACTACTAATCATAATAATAATGATAATACTAATATAATACTACCACTACTACTACTACTACTACTACTACTACTGCTGATGCTGCTTCTACTGCTACTGCTACTGCAACTGCTACTAATAATAATAACAATAATAATGATGATGATAATAATGATGATGATGATGATGGTGGTGGTGGTGGTCGAAATTAGAACTTCATTAATCCACCGTCATTTTAAACCTGCTTATTTTCAGTCGTTGCTCGTTATTATATCTTAACGTGAAATACATTAGTAAACGCTTGGTCGAAACTATATAAATGAAGCATTCAACTTATTATTGAACTGCCAACTACCACATGCTGTTGATTGGGTTTATATGTTTACTATGTTTATTCAGATACTTCCCACGGGTCACAACACCCGTAAAATAACAGGGATTGTGAACTATGCTTCAGGTCTCACACCACAATTAATGTTCCCATAGGGTTACTGTACAGCCTTTTCCAACATCTGAGCTTTAAAGCAGGGCAGCAGACATTGTTGTTGGTTTAATATCTTCAGTATAGCCAAGATCAGTAATTTAAAACAATAAAATACATAAGTTAGCCAGGTTTTTTTTTTTCTCGCTCATGTTTTGTGAACCCTATGGAAAATACAAAATTCATACACTATCCAGCTGAATATGTGGTGCTTAGGTCAAACAATTCTGAAATTTGAATGAAACCTCATATCAACATGGGATTTTCTGTATCATCTGTCTTTTACACTGCAGATGTATGCTAAAGCAAAGAAAAACCTATTTTTCAAATTAAAAATAGCCTAAAATTGAGAAAAAATAGAATTATTTTCTGTTTTCCTTTTGTCTCTAGGTCCGTGAGCTTTCAGGGGAGATAATAGAGGTGTGAGACCTATAGTACCGAAACAACAACAACAACAACAACAACAACAACAACAACAACAACAACAACAACAACAACAACAACAACAACAACAACAACAACAACAACAACAACAACAACAACAACAACAACAACAACAACAACAACAACAACAACAACAACAACACAACAACAACAGCAACAGCAGCAGCAGCAGCAGCAACAAAGTACAAATTACTCTTCCACATGGCCTCGTGTCCCTTTAAATGATTGTATGTATAGGAAGGTGATATAACCATTACATTGAATCTCTTATATTTTCAAGTATAATTTTATTTGTGTTCTTACAGCATGGGAGAGTAATAACGACATGACATAAATATGTGTAGTAAATATAAAAATCAACAAATAATCGCTCGGTCTTCTTCTTTCAGCTCTTCTTTCAGCTAAGCTCTCCGTGGTCGAATGGTTAACGACCTTGTGTTGTAACCCTTCGCCTCTCACCGCTGCGGGTTCGAATCCCACTGGGAGCTCGACTTGTGAGGAAGTGTCAATTCTTACGGATAGCTTGAGGTGTACAGTACTGGTTCTACCCAGGAAAAGTGGGTGGTCTCCCTCCACCAAAAAAAAACGACCGTCATATATAACCTTACATGTGTTGAAGATGACGTAAAACACCATACAAACAAACAAGTTTCAGCTCAGTATTCAAACGGAATGCCTCGTCGAAAGAAAGTGTGCTCACACATCAGTTACAACGTCACGGTATCTCGGTATATTTCAGCTTGATAACTCTCAGATTTTCATTAATTATACAAACAAGTCCAGATGGCGGGAGGCGTACAGTACTTGTTCTACCCACAAAACAATCGACCGTCAAATATAATCTTACATGTGTTAAAAATGACGTAAAACACCATACAATTAAACACTTTCAGCTCAGCTCGATATTCAAACGGAATGTCTCGTCGAAAGTGTGTTCCAACGTCACGGTATCTCAGTCGGTGGCTTTTTTTTAACGTTCAAAGGTTAACTTTTCCTACTCAGTGTAGAATGCGGCAATGTTTCCGGGATCTTTATGTGTCCGGGATGTTTACGGAGCAAAATGAAATCGCAAGTATTGGAATGGAATAAGTGCAACTCATTAAAAGAATATTCATGGACGAAGATCCATGAAATTTATTGAATCCAGGAATATATAACGACAAAGTTATATTATATCGGTTTTATATAAATGCCAAAAAGAAGCGAAAAAGAAGCAAATCTGCTGTCACTTAAAATTATGTTTTGATTTTTTTTTTATAAATTTGCATTTAAATGATTATATCAGAAAATTTAAATGCTGATGAAGGCTGTCAAGCCGAAACGTTAAAAAGTCTGTGTTGTTATTATTATTTTTTAACTCATTAAGGATTATATCAATAAGACCTTGACCAAGTTTCACAGTGAACACCATTGCCGCATCCATTGCGTAGAACTCTTAGATTTTCATTAATTATCAAACAAGTGTTTGCATTCCTATCAGTTCACAGGCCCAGAGTCATGTTTATTTACTTATCGGCAGCTTTTTGCGCTTGCGTAAAACCTTGCTTGTTTCTATCTGAAGTGGTTAATTGTATGGTCTGTGGTATACTTTCCACACAATGAACTCGCACATTGTTTTCGGGGTCGACGCATTATTTGGCAAAATAGTGGGGAGGGGGTGGGGACAGGGGTGGTGGTGGTGGTGGAGAGGGTGATTGGCTTATGTGGGCGAGTTGGGGTGAGGTGTTGGGTGGGGGCGAGGTCCTGGCGCCCCATCCCCTTTTCCTGTGCGTATAAAAGGGTACCGTTGTAATACACTGGCAAGCGAAATGTCCTATATCTACTAGTCTCAAAACTGTCATTTTCATAGAAATATCTAGCAGAAAAGTAGAAATATATTTGCTAAATAAAATGTAACAAAGCATTTCGGTTACCGACACGACCTAATACCAATCGAAGACCAACACAACACATTTACAATCAAACAATGGGAATCGCACAGTTTCTGTTATGTACAGTATCTGTGAAATCGTTTCATCTACATTTCCCATAGCAGGCGCCGTATTTGTTTAACAAACTATATATATTATTCTTCAAAAATCGGTGTGTGTATTATTTGGTACCCCTATTATACAGCTCATGATATCTGGTAATAAAACCGTCATCTACAAAACGATTCACCTCAAACAGAGGCAGCGAAAAAACTCCAGCATTGGGCATTTGTTTGTTTTTCTCACGCGCCGAAGAAAAATAGTATTTATTCATCAATTATATTATTGCTTTCTATCTGACTCGAACACTGACTGTGCAAATATTAGTGCGGTTATATGGTACAATAGGGGTTAATGCTATTGGTTTGGCGAATTGTTGGAGAAAACATGATACAATTCGTTATGCAATTGTCTCTGTCACAAAATGTCACGGGTAGAGCGTACTGGTCGTATATAGCTCTTGTATCGGTTACACCCAAAATCTATTGTTCGAGGTGAAACAATTTCACAATATTCATGATCTATTCATGTAACACGTAAAAGCGTGCACATTTTAAGTGGCCGCCAGAGAGGCCGTGTCATAAGTTTAGTTTTGTGCTAATGCATGTAAACGTATAGGTATATTTTCCTTAAACGGCAAAATTGTATAAGGGCCTCGCGTGTAGATTCAATACTGTAGATTTAGCCACGTTTGTCACGGACTGAACGGGGCAAATAATGATTTGGGCGTAATGTTTGCTATAAAACCCATTGTCTTCTAGCTTTCGCCGGGATCATCGAAAGTACTTTGTTGGAACAGAGATTGGACGGCAAATTTCACAGGCAACATGTGGTTAGTAGTTTTATTAAACTTTTATCGTATATTTGTATTCAGTGGGCGGCGCCATCTTGTTTGGCGGTTACGACATCCGGTTAGCATTGATGTTTCTCAAACATAACTTTAGACTAGCATATGAGTTTGAAGTTACTTTATTAGATGTAATTATTGTAATTGATCATTAATTGTAAAACAATATTAATTTGATAACAGTGGATAATAGGTGCATTAGTTAACGTTGGCGTATAACTCAGTGATTGTAATACACGATTGTTAACATTGCGTGCAAACATAACTCTGTGAGTGTAATATATGAGTTATTTGATCATGTTTATATTACATGTATTAGGGGCATTGATTAACAGCGACGTACATAGCGTATACATGGCGTTGTAGAATATGTATACATTGCTACTCATCATTAGTACAGCTTACATATATTGATTGAATAATGATTTGTTTGGGTAATGATAATTATGCAAGATTGTTATGTTTGTAAACCGACAGCTAAAACGTATGTATAATTACAGCCTAAGCCATCCAGGATATAAGCCATCCAGGATATAAGCCATCCAGGGTTGGAGTAAGCCATCTAGGTTTGGATATCCAGGAGTGGAGCTAAGCTTCCACGAATAACGTTACAAGCGGTGGAGACGGTCCCCGTACCTGCGCAGCCAGGTTTTACTAACGATAACCCCCGGGACACAAGGTGGGCCCGTTACCAGTCCTCACTGGAGGAATATCATTCACAATCTCAGTGGAGATTAACTATCATTGCATCGCGTCATCAACCCTTACAGAAGGCATTTGATGACAATCATCCATTGAATTCGCGCATCATCATCTTCATGAGCTCTCGCGCATCACAGTTATCGCGCTAGATCAACATTGTTATAGCTTTAACAACACTTCAGTGTCTTAGACATTCAGTATTTATAACAATACTAAGAACGTCTTAAACGTTCAGGAGAACATTCTTTTCATAGTTCATTTGTGTATTCGCTTGTTTTTTTAGATAATTGTATATATATTAAACATATTTTAAAAAGTTGCATTAAACTTATGTAAATGCATTCACCGTCATTGATTCTTTCCTGAGTTAGCCCAACCACTAAGGTAATCCTGTGACAGTCTCTCTGACGAATAAACTAAAGTATGGGGTTATGTGGCCCTGAAATGAAATACCTTCATGGAGGTGTGAGAAAGTGTGAACATTTTAAGGGAGTACACGAGGATTGAGCATATAGTGGCCGCTTTGTCCGTCCGTCCGCTTGTCCGTCCAAATTGTTTGTCCTGGCAATAACTTAAAAACTACTCACGAGACTGCAATGAAGCTTCACACGATGATTGAGGGCAATACAAGAAAGCACAGAACACAAGAACCATAACTATATCTGCCTTCAAGTTAGAGTTATTGCCCTTTGTAATTTTATTCTGATAATTATTGTGCGGAATACTGCTGGGTGATACACGTCAATACGATAAGTTGAGGATACATTTCGGGGAGCATATATCGGTTCTACACATTTTTTTGTTTAGAATTGTTCAAATACATTATTTGTTTATTACATTTATAAAAATGAATCATAAACCACACTCAATATATAAAAAAAAAGACCAGAAGAAGGTAATTCTAACTATGGTTACGTGACAGGGCAAGGTACTTTAAACTTGGTGGTTAAAAACAGTAAACTTGCAATTCATGGTGCAACGCGAGCGCCACGAGGTTCTTCCCACGACAGATATTTATAACTTGGAGATTCCTCTTTGACCTGATAAGATTTGTTGTAATTATTAATCATTACGAAGTATTATAGGAAACGGTTAATATCCCATCAATATTTTTCAGCTATTTCTCCTGAGTCATTTCATAGCTGTTTACTCTTTTTTCCCTTAATAAACTAAGCCCCAAAGACGGATGTATCTCCTTTAAAGAAACTAACCCGTCAAATAACAGAAAAAATTGCACTACAAAATCGTTTACCAAAACTCTATCCAGGTTTTCAGGTCATATAAAAATATATATGTGCCGATTAAAAGTATAGGATTTTTCACGGGTTCTTAAAATACGTTATTGAATATGCGTGAAATGAAGTACGAGTCCATTTTTTGAGGTATGAACTGCTTGTTAAAGCCGTTTATATTGCGTCTATACAGAGTTTTGATTCTGAAAATATGTAAATATATATATACCTCGTCGCCAGTAGGTTTAGAAACGGTGTTCATATGTTGTAAAATTTGGCTGTTGTTGGCTACTTTAAGACAGTACCTAAATTCCCATTGCTAGAGTCACTTATACACACACACACGACTAAGTGGGTTTTTCTCGCATGCAACATGCCTTCAAGGGAAAACAAGGAGCAGCAAGCCTTCATCAGAGCAGCAAGCCTTCAGTCATGTCTTAATTTTCATAAACACCAGAAAATCTCTTATGCATTTTTTTTTTTTTTTTTGGAAATTGACAAATCCAGCACGTATACCCATTAAATTATTATTTAACAGTACAAACTGAGACACCGATGCTAATGTTCTGTACACTCACCTACGAACACTATTTTGCGACATCATATAACAAACATATTCCAAATAGTATTTTTGTCTAAGAAACGCGGTGTTAAATCAAGTTTCTATATTAAATATAATTATGACGTTGATAACTATTTGAATAACATATTGGAAATATTATCAATGAAAGTGATTTAGCATGCTATATAAAGCAAATTTAAGATTTCGCATTGCCGTTGACTTCTGTATTTGAAAATGATAACACTGTATACTCATGGACCAAACGGTCTTCTGTATGAGATGAGTGAAAAAACAAAACATGTCTACCATCGAGTAAAGGATATCCCTATAATCGAACACAGCAGTTAAATAATCTATTTATTACATTTTAAATCTGTTTATGCATGATTTTCACCGAAATTATTTGCGTTATTGAACGTTATCGGCGGATGATGTCGAAGTCAGCTCCACTGTATTGACGCCATAAATCAGCTTCACAGTTAGTTATTGTTGTGTTCGGAGTTTATTAATAATATTAGCGATTATGAATATTCTTTCACTGAGAAATCCCAATCTTTCACCGATGAAAATATAATAAATGATTCTTATATGATTCTCATATGATACTTTTATACGATAATTATATAGCAGGAGCAGTACATGATTATTTTATAAAAACTTTTCAAGTAAGGTCGACATTTAAGTATCATATGAGAATCATACAAAAGTTGAAACATTGTTTTGTTTAATAAGAATCAAGGAAAATGTATATGTCTTAAAAAAGAAGCTTTTATGAAGTTATTCTCGTATGATAATTATATGAAACTCCCATGATATAAATATCAAATGAAAGGTTTTATACGAGAATCATATGTTCCCTCTTTTATATAAGAATCACATGCGAATCGTATGATTCTCATAAGAGAATGAAATTATATGGTTATTATGTATGGCAAAATTGCCTCTCTTATTTTAAAACGCTCATTGACGTATGCATGTTTTTAAAATTGTATTTATTCAGGGGGAAAAACGTTGACATGTAACCCATTAGTGTTTGACCCATGAAGGATTCACGGTATTCCCTTATAAGTTATAGTGTTCGTTTCAGCAGTATTTGAGTATGGGTGCTGTTGCACGCATGTTGACAGTGTAATCCAATGTTCTTCTCTTTAAACTGAATAAATCACAACCCATTTAAATCTACTGCTATCAAGTATTTTGAGTGACATAATGCGAATAACAACAATATTCATTTCTTATCTCTTTATAAAATCAGTATGCTATAAAGAAGCATTTATTATCATTATTTAAAAATAGTGGGAAATGAATATGTAACAGTTATTGATAAATACAAAATCTAGAAAACAAGTATGAAATTCATGTGTCTGAATTGACGGCCAACATACCTCTCACAACGCCGAAACATGGAGTCGAACCCGGGGTGAGTTGTAATTGAAGTGAATTGATGTTATAGTCGCACCAACAGCTTAGGTCATATGGCGACTTTTCGAACTTCACCTAGTGGAGGAAGATCCCAGGTGTCCCTCCGGGCAATTATCGTGCACGGGCGGGCACCTGGGTAGAACCACAGGGTTGGATAGCTTCCTCACATAAAGATTCCTAGGCCCATGAGGGATCGAACCAACAGTGGTGAATGGCAAGTGATTTCAAGTCAGAGACTCTAACTACTCGGCCACGGAAGCCGCTATCCGTGTTGAGGCGAGTGCGTTACCAACTTGGCAGAAATATAAAATAACGAAAATTCAACGTTTCACCATTTAAGATCAAGTGGTTGCAGAAAAAAAAAGTTCAATTTGTATGCCCTGTGTTTGGAGGACCACACATATTGTAACCCGAGAGGGACTTTATACTGTAATCTGAGACGGATCCTATATAGGACGGTCATACATTATGATTTGAGCACTGACCTTATACTGTAATTTGAGCACTGACCTTATACTGTAATTTGAGCACTGACCTTATACTGTAATTTGAGCACTGACTTTACACTGTAATTTGAGCACTGACCGTATACTGTAATTTGAGCACTGACCTTATATTGTAATCTGAGACGGACCTTATATTGTAATCTGAGACGGACCTTATACTGTAATCTGACACGGACCTTATATTGTAATCAGAGACGGACCTTATATTGTAAACTGAGACGGACCTTATACTGTAATCTGAGACGAAACTATACTGTAATCTGAGACGGACCTTATACTGTAATCTGAGACGGACCTTATATTGTAATCTGAGACGGATCTTATATTGTAATCTGAGACGGACCTTATATTGTAATCTGAGACGGATCTTATATTGTAATCTGAGACGGACCTTATATTGTAATCAGAGACGGACCTTATACTGTAATCTGAGACGGACCTTTTTCTGTAATTTGAGACGGACATATATTGTAATTTGAGACGGACCTTATATTGTAATCTAAGACGGGCATTATATTGTAATTTGAGACGGATCTTATATTGTAATCTGAGACGGACCTTATATTGTAATCAGAGACGGACCTTATACTGTAATCTGAGACGGACCTTATACTGTTATTTGAGACGGACATATATTGTAACTTGAGACGGACCTTATATTGTAATCTAAGACGGGCATTATATTGTAATCTGAGACGGACCTTATATTGTAATTTGAGACGGACCTATACTGTATCTGAGACGGACATATATTATAATTTGAGACGTACCTTATATTGTAATTTGAGACGTACCTTATTATGGCTCCCCCACACAAAGTGTGGTAGGGGAGCCATATTGATTTTGTGCTTTCTGTCTGTTTCTTTCTCTGTCTGTTTCTCTGTCTGTGTCACAAACGATGTCCGATCAATAACTAGAGAATGGTTGGACCTAGGGTCCTCAAACTTGGAAGGATGGTTGGTCATGACCAGTAGATGACCCCTATTGATTTTGGGGTCACTAGGTCAAAGGTCAAGGTTGCGGTGACATTGACTATCAAAACGATGTCCGATCAATAACTACAGAATGGTTGTACCTAGGGTCCTCAAACTTGGAAGGATGGTTGTTCATGACAAGTAGATGACCCCTATTGATTTTGGGGTTACTAGGTCAAAGGTCAAGGTTGCGGTGACATTGACTATCAAAACGATGTCCGATCAATAACTAGAGAATGGTTGGACCTAGGGTCCTCAAACTTGGAAGGATGGTTGTTCATGACAAGTAGATGACCCCTATTGATTTTGGGGTCACTAGGTCAAAGGTCAAGGTTGCGGTGACATTGAATATCAAAACGATGTCCGATCAATAACTAGAGAATGGTTGGACCTTGGGTCCTCAAACTTGGAAGGATGGTTGGTCATGACAGGTAGATGACCCCTATTGATTTTGGGGTCACTAGGTCAAAGGTCAAGGTTGCGGTGACATTGACTATCAAAACGATGTCCGATCAATAACTAGAGAATGGTTGGACCTAGGGTCCTCAAACTTGGAAGGATGGTTGGTCATGACCAGTAGATGACCCCTATTTTTTTTTCTTTTTTTTTTTTAATAATTTTTTTTTTTTTTTTTTTTTTTTCTTTTTTCTTTTTTTTAATTTTTGCATAAAAAGTGTTAGGGTCGGCCCCTTAAACAAATATGGTCGGTCGGGTTACCTGAACCACACAGATTTTTTTATGTGGCCTTACTGATACAGATAGTAGATACAGTCACAGGGATATTGAATATCAAAACGACCTCAGATCAATAGAGGACGGTTGGACCTAGAGTCGTCAATTATGCCTGTTCGGGCTAGTGGGGGAGCCATACGTTTTTGTCCCATGGACAATAACAATTTCTAGTATTGTAATTTGAGATGGACATATATTGTAATCTGAGACGGATCTTGTATTGTAATTTGTGACGGACCTATACTGTATCTGAGACGGACCTTATATTATAATCTGAGACGGACCTTATATTGTAATTTGAGACGGACCTTATATTGTAATTTGTGACGGACCTATACTGTATCTGAGACGGACCTTATATTATAATCTGAGACTGAATGAATGAAAGTCTTTATTTATCGAGGGTGACCCAATTAGTTTATACTAATCTTCCTTGGGGCCCTCTATAACAAATACATGATACAAAATACAAGAAAGGCAAGATACATAAGATATATGTAAACATAATAACATTGTTGGTGGTGGTAGTTTGAACGATATTTACACAATAATAAGATGAGATGATATCTATATCGAGTTTAATGTTGTTTTTCCTTTATCCATTTCATGCAATTGTTTGTAAAACATTTCATTGTTGCACACTTCTGAATGTGCTCTGGAATATTATTCCATAAAATGGTCCCGGAGTAAGACATGCTGCCCTTGAAAAATTCCCGATTAGGCTTAGGAATACTAAAATTAGTATCAGTTAGTGATCGAAGACTTCTGTCAGTTGAATTACGAGTAGTAAACATATCGGTAATATACGAAGGGGCAGTATTGTTCGAAACTCTATACATGAAATTGGCCTTTTGAAGTATAATTCGCTGATCAATTGTGAGGCAATTTAGTTGTTCCATAGCGGCTTGAAAAGTAATATACTGTTCACCTAAAATAACGTGACATGCCCTTTTTTGCATTATTAAAAGGCTGTTGATATTTTTTCGACTTGTGTTACCCCAGATTACATTACAAAAGTCTAGATGTGGCTGTATGTAAGCTTTATAGAAAATAATTCGATAATTCAAAGGAATAAAATATTTTATTCTTGACAGTAACCAAACATTTCTGGCTATTTTTTTCTTAATAAACAATATGTGGTCATCCCATTTTAAATTTTCATTTATATTTACTCCTAAAATTTTATCACCGGTAGTAATCTGTAAATCAATGTCATTATAGCGCAAAGAAAGTGATTTATCTTCTAATCTGGCACGTCGATGTGGTGTGGTTACAAAAAGGACTTTCGTTTTTGACGCATTTAATACCATACCGTTATGCAAGCACCAGATTTTCAAAATATCAAGAGCTTTCTGTAGATTTATTTCTATTATATCTTTGGATTCGTTTATTTCGTATATGGTAGTATCGTCTGCATACATATCTGTATTAGAAACAATGCCATTCAGTTCAAGGGGAAGGTCATTGATGAACACCAAAAACATTAAAGGTCCTAGTATGGACCCTTGAGGTACCCCACACGTTATTGTTTGTTCCTTAGAAAGAGCACCTTTCAAAGATACGACTTGTTTCCTATCTGACAGGTAAGATTTGAACCATTGCAGTGTAAGCTCACCACATTTATATAACTTTAATTTTTGAAGTAAAATGTTATGATCCACCAGATCGAATGCCTTCCGGAAATCTACCATTATAGCACCTGCAAATTTTCCTTCATTTAATGCCTTTAGCCATTTATCTATCATATAAACCAAAGCTGTTTCACAGCTATGTTGTTTCCTGAAACCACTTTGTGACTTACATAAAAGCTGATAGAATTGTAGAAAACTCATGAATGAATCATGCACATGTCTTTCAATTAATTTTGATATTGTAGGTAATACAGAAATAGGCCTATAATTGTTTACATCGTCAGACTGTCCGGCTTTAAATAACGGAAACACTTTCGCATGTTTCCAGGTGCTTGGGAATACACCTTGTTTAATACTGCTATTAATTAAATGTGTAATACTGTTTGATATGCAATTAGCTGATAGTTTGAGAAGTTTTGGGCCAATTTGGTCAAGCCCAGTTGCTTTTGAAGAATCTAAATTTACCAACATATTTCGCACCTGATCTTCGGTTATTAATGGGATATTGAAAAACATCTGCTCAGGGACCTTTTTGTTTACAAAATCGTTTATCAAATTGAAATCTGAGTTCGGAATTGGTTGTTTCAAATTTGCTGCTATGTTTATGAAAAAATTATTAAACTCATCAGCCATTAAAGATGAATCGGTAATGTCTGTCCCATTAATATTTAATTGATTTATTGTGTTGGATTTGCCCGAGGATTTAGAAGAGGCTCCTAACTCCTTAAAGATTTTCCATATAGATTTTGGGTCGGATTTTCCGTCCTCTATTTTTCTTTCGTATGACATTTTTTTAGATTCCTTTATTAGTTTAATCACTTTATTTCTAGATATTTTATAATTGTTCATATCATGTTGCATTTTATATTGATCTCTCTCTTTAATAGCGTCTAAACTATTAGGCGTAAGCCATTCAGGTTGGTGTATATGTTTTACTCGATGGTTTTTAATTGGCAAATGTTTATCTACTATATCTGATAATTTATTAACCCAGTTTTCAAGAATTATATTTGCCTCCGAGATTGATCCAGTTTCCCAATCAACTAAATTTAGATCATGCAGAAAATTGATTTCATTAAATGTTTTAAAAGATCGGTACTCAATTGTCTGGTGATCGTTTATCTTGGCGTAGCAATGAATTTTTCTTGTGCAGAAAATAGGATTCCGAATTTGTGTAAATGTGATCTATAAGTGTGCTTGAAGAAGACGATATTCGTGTGGGTTCATTAATTAACTGGACTAATCCCAACGATAAGATATAACTAGACCAATCATATTTTATTTGCATGTTTAATAAATCTCTATTTATGTCTCGTAATGATATGATTTCTTTTTCTTCTGATTGTATTTTTTCTAAATGCTCTTCAAACAATTCTTTCCAGATAACTTTTGAATCAGGGTGCCTGTAGATAGACCCAATAAGAAAAGGTTTACTTTGCTTAGGTTTGATTTCAAGCCAACTGCATTCAATTTTATTGTCTTCTAAGTCTACTCTCCTCATGCAATTTATCTCATTTTTTACATATACCATCAAACCACCACCACCATTATATAATCGATCCTTACGAAAAGGTATTTGATATCCACTGATATGAAAAGCTTCCGTTTTATGCTCGTTTGTAAATTTGGTCTCACTCAATGCAAGAATGTGTACATTATTCATATCGGCTGTTAATAATAGTTTTATTTGGTCAATTTTTGAAGTAAGTCCTTGAATATTAAGATGACCAATATTTAAGCCTTTTTTAGGTAGTCCTATGTTCATTACATTAGAACTGATAATGTTTTCTTGAACGTCATTGTCATCGTTTATATTATATATACATGTATTCATATTATCATTTTAACAGCTTTTACTCTGGGAAAATAAGTCACAGTTACAGTTAGTTCCATTGCAAGTGTCACAAATGTTTTGCAGAGTTGCGAAATAATTTGCACTTTCTATGCCACAGGAAACGGCTTCTTTGCCGAATTCCTAATTCCAACATTTGTCAGATTTATGGCCAATCAGACCGCAATACCAGCACGTTATTGGTTGTTTGTGTCTACATTCGTGAGACTGGTGGTTGCTTTCAAAACAATTTAAACATCGATCATCGTCCATTCTTGTACCGCCAGTTCGCCTAACATTTCGATTACCACGGTAGTTATTTGCCGCACGTGGTGGATATACACATTTCGTAAAGTCATAAACTATATGAATGACTTCATTGATTGTTCCCAAAATCCGTTTGATCCCCGAATTTGACGGATGAATATGGTCAGTAAAATTAAAGAAACGCATAATGAGTTGTCCGTTTCTATCGTAAAACGACCTAAAATTATCCACATATTCGGTTTCATGATGTAATGCTAACCGTTCGATGATCATGTTGACAACTGTAACGTCAACATCCCCTCGCGGTGCCAACTTTGAAAGAATAACTTTGATTTTTGGATTTCGAGATTTAATCATGGCTATCAGTTGATCATACTGTTCTTCTAGAAGATCTTGATCCGCATTTCCAGAAATATCGTTTCCTCCGATGTAAATGAGAATGAATTCAAAGTTCATAATATCGAATAATTCAATATCTCTAAGTAAGGTTTTCACAGTGGCTCCTGAAACAGAATGTTTGTGTACGTAGGAATTTAAACCTTTCATATTTTTTCTGTTAAAAATTGAATCACCCATTAAAAGATTCTTTTTATTTGGTGATTGAGAGTGGTCTCGTGTAGGATTTCTGTCTTGGTCGTGTCGTCTTATAGGTGCGGTTTCATCACACACAGGCGGCAGGTCATGGTTACATGTTCCAGGGTCGGAGCTTGGTCTATTAATCACCACTTCAATTTTGCGTGCCTGATTGTGATTAGTCGCCATTTTCAAAGACGGTTTTTCCGCCGTTTGTATTTTCTGTGTCAATTTAACAGCTTTGCTTCCATTATTCTTTCGCTGATTTGTGTTTTGCTGTTGGTTATTTTGCAAGCAGGTTTCGTTCCTAGTCAAGATCTGACTATAAGTTGTTTCCCCAAGTTCGGAGTTTTCACCTTCTGTCGTATCCGATATATTGTGAGCACATCCAATTTGAGGCATAGTAGCAGATTTCTCGATCAAAGAGTCTATTTTCAAGTTGCATTGTTCCACTTGACCCTGTAGGTTTAAACTCAGTTGCTGCAACAAATCAATTTGACTTTTTATTTCCTTCAACAGCACTTGATTCTGTAACCCTTGTTCATATGTTATGTCATTTCGTGTCAAATTTCCATCACAAAGTCTTTTGTTTACAGGTGTCGATGTCTGATTTAGAGGCAGTTCTTTGTTTGTTTCATGAAACGAAAGTCCTTGGTCAGATTTTGATTTCGAGGTTACAGGTGTCGATACACCAGTCAGTAGTAGCGATAGACTATTTTCAGGATACACATTGCAATTGTGTGGCAAAATGATTAATGGCGAGGAGTTCAGAGATGTAAAGTCCTGTCTCGTTTTTGGAACCACCATACGTGATGTCGGAATAATTAATAACGACTGGCTAGCCTCTGAAGAGAAAGATTCGTCATGGATAGTAGCATCATCTTGTGACTCATATTTGTTTTGAGATTGGGACATAGTGTAATTCAGCGTAGAATTGTCATCAGTAGTGGCATCACTGTTTTCACTGTTGCTGCTATGTCGCCAAAAGTTGAAAGATACGTCTTCGTCCATCTTTTCCATGATGTCAATAGTAAACAATCTCAGTATTGTTGTGATCTTTAAATAGAACAAGGCATAAAGAGCCTTCTATGAAATCGTACAATTACACGTTTCGTTCGTTCACATTAACTAGACGTTTCGTAGACATTAGATTACCACACTATCAAATATCCGGATAGATCATAAGAAATTAAATGTATTTATTCCGCAAAAATGTTTTGCACTTCCTTGCTAGTTACGAAATAAAATCCAAGTGACCCACTAAGAGTGGACTAATGTCTTTTACACTGGCAGGATGGGCACGAAGCATAAAGCACAAAGAAGTTCTTTGTTCATGAGCTGATTTTATGTATAACTGATACACTTTCAATTAGTTTTTTCCTCTAATATCAACTTTTTAATAACACAGTTAATCCAAAGGATAAATATTATAAAACTATGAATTAGTATCTCCAATTTCGTATAATTTTGGCAATAGAAAGCCTCAGATAATCCGTAAAAAATTTAACATAAGTCCGGAGCTCAAAAATTCACGTCCGCACTCTGTGCTGCTTGTTGGTTGGATCTTATATTGTAATTTGAGACGGACCTATACTGTATCTGAGACGGACATATATTATAATTTGAAAGGAACGTTATATTGTAAATTTGAGACGTACCTTATATTGTAATTTGAGATGGACATATATTGTAATCTGAGACGGATCTTATATTGTAATTTGTGACGGACCTATACTGTATCTGAGACGGACCTTATATTGTAATCTGAGACGGACCTTATATTGTAATTTGAGACGGACCTTATATTGTAATTTGTGACGGACCTATACTGTATCTGAGACGGACCATATACTGTAATCTGAGACGGACCTTATATTGTAATTTGAGACGGACCTTATATTGTAATCTGAGACGGACCTTATATTGTAATCTGAGACGAACCTTATATTGTAATTTGAGACGGACCTTATATTGTAATTCGTGACGGACCTATACTGTATATTTGAGACGGACCTTATATTGTAATCTGAGACGGACCTTATATTGTAATTTGAGACGGACCTTATATTATAATTTGTGACGGACCTATACTGTATCTGAGACGGATCTTATATTGCAATCTGAGACGGACCTTATATTGTAATTTGAGACGGACCTATACTGTATCTGAGACGGACATATATTATAATTTAAAACGGACGTTATATTGTAATTCGAGACGTAACTTATATTGTAATTTGTGACGGACCTATACTGTATCTGAGACGGACCTTATATTATAATCTGAGACGGACCTTATATTGTAATTTGAGACGGACCTATACTGTATCTGAGACGGACATATATTATAATTTGAAACGAACGTATATTTTGAATTTGAGACGTACCTTATATTGTAATTTGAGATGGACATATATTGTAATTTGAGACGGACCTTATATTATAATTTGTGACGGACCTATACTGTATCTGAGACGGATCTTATATTGTAATTTGAGACGTACCTTATATTGTAATTTGAGACGGACCTTATATTGTAATTTGAGACGTACCTTATATTGTAATTTGAGACGGACCTTATATTGTAAACTAATATTTAATAGTGTCGGCTAATAACATTTTAGTGCCCGTGTTTTTTTCTTACGTCGTCAATTTCGACGTAAAGCACGGAAGAGTGCGTCTGTGATACTTTTTTTATATTTATTATAGTTCTCCTTGTTCAATAGTTATAAAATTTCATATTTATTTATTTTGGAATACCTTTGACAATGCTCCATAGATGAATTTCTCGCCCTATTAGATCCTTCATTGTAACGTAACACGACACGGTATCGAATTTCTGTTTCAATATATCTATTTCTTTTGAGTTGGATTACAAAATATATGAATCTTAAAAGTTTAAGCAAAAAAATTAGTGCGATATCGAAAAAATCCACGTATTATTTGAACAGCCCTCGTATATTGTAATCTGAGACGGACCTTATATTGTAATTTGAGAAGGACAGACGGACCTTATATTGTAATTTGAGACGGACTTTATATTGCAATTTGAGACGAACCTTATATTGTAATTTGAGAAAGACAGACGGACCTTATATTGTAATTTCAGTGAGACGGACCTTATATTGTAATTTGTGACGGACATATATTATAATTTGAGAAGGACATACGGACCTTATATTGTAATTTGAGACGGACATATATTGTAATTTGAGAAGAACAGACGGACCTTATATTATACTTTGAGATGGACCTTATATCTGAGACGAACATATATCAAAGGGGTTGATGCACTATTTTCAAACAATTTATTTTAAAGGGCTCTGAAAAACTTGAAAAAAGCTGAAAGAATTATCAAAATGACATAAAAAATAAAGGAGATATGACCTATTGAAAATGTGCAAGGTGGCCATCTTGGAACGATGACGTCATCGCGCCTTTTTACCATATATGGCATATATTCTTATATAATGATATATTAACAAACAGCAAGGTTTTACGCGAGCGTGAAATAAGTGTCATTATATCGGGTAAGATCTGGGGAAAACGTTTGAAATACTAATAGATCAGGTCAAGCGGGCTTCAAATATTGAAAAAGAAGGAGGCATCAATTAGTTTATACGTACATACCCGAACGTTCTTCTATTACCAGACACTTTCTTCAACATTCCTACTTTCAAATGTTCCTACTTTATATTTAAAACCTATATTTACTCAGTTGCAAAAGAAAGTGGACACTGAAATTTGTTAAGATTTAATTGTATAAAGTCTTTTTAGAATTAAATTGACAAATTCCAAAAAGAATATGCTATGTTTGTTACCAAAGTTTTTTATCATTCCATTGCCAATATCATGTTGTCATTTATTTTTTGAATAGGTCGAATCATTAGGGGACTGTCGCTTGATAAAGAGGATAGGGTGTAAAGTAAATTTTTCAAAGTGTCCAGTTTCTTTTGCAACTGAGTATACTTACCTTGTACGAATCATCTTAGTAATACTTGTTCTGTTCTGTGATAAGTACATACGTTAGGTATGATCATGACGTGTTAGAAGTATATATCGGCAGAGCACTATATTAAAGTCTAACTTTGTTTTGCTTTTTGCTTTTTTGAAAACTTGTTTTCTTTTTAAGTTGTCTGCAGACACAAACTATCTTAAGTTGCCCAGTGACACAAACTATCTTAAGTTGCCCAGTGAGTCGTGACACAAACTATTTTAAGTTGCCCAGTGACACAAACTATCTTAAGTTGTCCAGTGACACAAACTATATTAAGTTGTCCAGTGACACAAACTATCTAAGTTATCCAGTGACACAAACTATCTTAAGTTGTCCAGTGACACAAACTACCTTAAGTTGCGCAGTGACAAAAAGTATCTTAAGTTGCCCAGTGACACAATCTTAATTGTCGAGTTAACATAAACGTGTCGTGTGTGGCTTGTATGGCAATTGTTACGTTTAAGAGAGTCCCGTGTGTTAGCGAGTGCATCACAAGAGTGTCGATTCTTACGGATGGCGGGAGGTGTACAGTACTGGTTCTACCCAGGAAAAGTGGGTGGTCGGCATCCACCACAGAAAATCGACCGTCATATATAACCTTACATGTGTTGAAAATGACGTAAAACACCATACAAACAAACAAACAAACATCGCAAGAGTGACATATCAAAGAAACTCTTCACTGCTACATGTGACTGGTCGCTTTTATTATTTTATCAAATAGTGTAATATAACCATGGTGTACTGCATGAAACACAATCATATAACCATCGGTAGTTATAATAACCATTATTTAGAGAGATGCCTTCGTCAGCCGATTAAAGACGAAGTATCTTTGTAAATGTATACACACATTAAGCCATGGGCCAAACAGGAAAATGGCACGACCTTGACCCGTGACAAAGCAGACGTGATGTTGGATCTCGACAGGATACAATACAAGTAGTACACTAATTGACCAGTGACACCAAATGAGGATCTCAAAATGGTCTTATTTAACCAAAGTTCGATATCTAAAATTGGTAAAATTCAAAATAGTTTACTGAAATTATCACGTTAGCTTAAATTAAATAAGCTTATTTCAACATAATCAAGGCAATAACTCTGTAACTATTGCATTTGTTTTACTTATTGTCGATCTCATCCAGTATCTGATTGCAATACACCTTCCAGTCTCCATGCCCCTACCATAGTAAAGTTAGAATGTTGACAACCTGTTAACAACTCAAACATTATTAGAATTCTGGGAAACTTACTTTATCATGCAAATAAACACGTCTGCTATTAAACATCAACAAAGAAATAGGGGGTTTAATACCTTCTAAGAAACATTTCTTCAGCTGTATACTAACACCGGGTCAAAGGTCAAAGCTATTTTTACCCCTTGCATCTACTTTCACTTCTGAAATTTATATAAAAAAAACTGTCAAACACATGATGAGCTCCCTTTTCCAATATCAGCAACATGTCCAGAATACAGTTACAGCCAAAAAATAACAGGAAATTGCACTAAAAAAGTGTTTAAAGAAAACAAAGATAAGCACTCTTTTAATACAGAACTACTTTCGACTGCACCGGGCGAGCACATTTCGGATGTTTTGGTGTAATTAAACCTGAACGATTTTAAAATCCGAGACTTATCGTAAGACGTTTAATAAAACAGGTCCCTGTTGGAACCCTTTCTAAAGTTATGTTACAAAAATGTTAACAGACGACGGACAACGACGGGCTACGGGCGATACACCATCGCATAATCTCACAGGGCCTTTTGCCAGCATAGAACCTCCAAAAGGAAAAAAAAATGTGTTTACCGATTCTATTTCACAACTGAGTTGAAATGATAACGCGACCTCGGATCATTTCTGACTGAATAATCAATTTATATGATTAATTTAATACGGTAATGTTTAACAGCAAGAAACTTGTCATAATGGCTATGTGCAAAGCTAATAGCGCGTTCATAATCTCGAACTGAGACCAGTGTTGGACGCACTTTCCCACACCGTGAAAATCCAAAGTCATCGATTGTCGATAATTCTGTCCTAGGGCGCCGTTATGAAGATTTTGGATGCATTTATCACCATACTGCATAATATATCATTATAAGATACCTTTTCCATGATATGATTTGTCATTCAGATTAAAGGGACAAGCGGCACTCTTGCAAAAAAAGTTATCTAGCGTCTCAATTAATTAATTCAGTATCATTTTAACCTGCTTGTATTTAATTAAATAGCATTTGGAGATTTCAATTTACTTCCTCATTCTACCAAATGTTTAAATATATTTGAGGTGCAATAAAATCCAAATGTAGGTATATGTACCACAATTTACTTTGAACTAGTCTAATAATGATTGCTCATATGCAAGTTGTGTAGACAAACAACGGGATTCCGTGACTTTAAAAAAAGAAGAAGATTGCCGTGTGGCGTTTTAAAGGGAATGTAGCCAGCCATACACTCGTCATTAATGAGAGTTCTGAATAACTTGGAGAAGGGTGAAAGAATGATCAGAATAATAACATGTAGTTGAAGTCATCAGCAGCATATGCTGTTAGTAATATTATGATGTTAAATATACATCTTGTAATTTTCTAGACGAAAACTAGTGTGTATATAGTATATTAGTCTAATTAAAGCAGGGTCCCAATGATCAGTACATGCAGACAATTCTCAAGTTTTTGCGTCTGTGTGATCAAGATCGATTCAGGACGTTTCGGCACCAAAACATTTCGACACCTAGACGAATCGGCACCTAGACGTTTCGGCATCAAACCATTTTTACCATAGACGTTTCGGCACCCATTTATATTTGAGTATTATAATGAAGTAAAAAATTAAATATTTTCTATAAGATCACTTTAAAATGCAAAGTTGAATGCATTAACCGCAACTCCGAAGCGGTTTTGAGCCTGAGTACAACTAAACCATGAACATAAATAGGGCTCATATGATAATCACTTGTAAAATTTAGGTAAATATGACTTTTATATTATATTGTAGCATGGTCACTGAAATTCCCTTTGTAATAGCTAACGGTGTAAATCCTTTAATTGAAATTACTTGACTATGTTCCCTTTAACATGTATAATAATGTATACCTAAGACCAAATAAAAACTTATCTGTATTGATACAGCCTATCTTTTAATTCTTCACTTTACCTTCCTGTCATCTCTATATCGACGACTACAGGTATGTTTGTGACTTAAACAAAACCTCCACAAACTAACCCATTATTAAAACTCGTCTATATATAACGCATGCGTTATACTTTTCTTGTTCTATAATAAAGTAGTATTTTAAGTAGAAGGTCTAACTTAAGCGTTCTAGGTACTGTATATAACATTTAAACACACGCGCACGCACACGTGCGCACAAACACGCACGCACGCGCACGCATGGCAGACATGGTGAAATACAAACGAAACAAGAGGCCCAAGAGGGTCTGTGGTCGCTCTACTTGCTAAAAAAAAGTTTATGTATAATGGGCCATAACTCTTTCAAATATCATTCAACCGGAACATGGCGATGATATGCGCAACTAGGCTTGGTACGGATCATCCCTGTCAAGTTTTGTTGAAATCCAGTCATTCATTCAACCAGAACACGGCAATCATAGGTGCAACTAGGCTTGGTACTGATCATCCCCACCAAGATTGGTTGAAATCCGGCAAGGAGTTCAGAAGAGACTAATCTGGACAAAGCTCTATTAAAAACTAAAGGGCCATAAGTCTGCCAAAAAACATTCAACCAGAATATGGAGCTGATATGCACAACTAGGCTTGATACTGATCATCCTTGCCAAGTTTCGTTGAAATCCAGCCAGGGGTTCAGGAGAACTAGCCCTGAAAATGTTTGTGTATCAAATTTGTTTAAAGGGCCATAACTCTACAAACAATCTGTAAACCGGAATGCGACGATGATATGCACAACTAGGCTTGGTGCTGATCAACCCTGATAAGTTTCCATGAAATCTGGCGAGGGGTTCAGGAGAACTAGTCCAGACAAAGTTTGTGTATTAAAACCTTTAAAGGGCCATAACTCTGGAAAAAATCATTCAACCGGAACACGGCGATGATTTGCACAACTAGACATGGAACTGATCATCCCTAAAACGTTTTGCTTAAATCGGGCCAGGGCTTCAGGAGAACTAGTCAGGACAATGTTTGTGTATTAAAGCCTTTAAAGGGCCATAACTCCGCCAAAATCATTTAACCTGAACACGGTGACGAAATGTACAACTAGGCTTGGTACTGATCATCCCTGAAAAGTTTCGCTGAAATCCGGCCAAATGAATGCCCTTTCGCCTTAATGAGGCCAAAATATAGCATATTTCAGAAAATCAAGGTCCATAACTCCGCTGTTATTGGTTCGATCTGGCTAATTTTTGAACTTGTCTAAGCTTTCATTGATATTAACAATCTGGTGAAGGGTGGTAACGATCGGATGAAAAATGAAGGCCCTATCGTCTTAACGAGGCAAAATATAGCATTTTTAACTAAATCAAGGGCCATAACTCCGTTGTTACTAACTTGATCTGGCTGATTGTCAAAGTTATCCGAGCTTTTATTGATAGTAACAATCTGGTAGAGTTTGGTAAAGATCGGATGAAAACTGAAGCCCCTATCGTCTTGATGCAAAATATAGCATCTTTAACTAAATCAAGGTCCATAACTCCGCTGTTACTTGTCCGATCTGGCTGGTTTTCGAACTTGTCCAAGCTTTCATTGATATTAACAATTTGCTAAAGTTTGATAAAGATCAATTGAAAAATGAAGACCCTATCGTCTTAACGAGGCAAACTATAGCTATAACTAAATCAAGGGCCATAACTCCGCTGTTACTGTGCTGATCTGACTGGTTTTCGAACTTGCCCGAGCTTTCATTAATATTAATAATCTATTAAAGTTTGATAAAGATCGGATGAAAAATGAAGGCTCTATCGTCTTAACGAGATAAACGTTAACAGACGACGGACGGACGACGGACGACGGACAAACACGCCATCCCATAAGCTCTGCTGGCCTTTGGCCAGTAGAGCCAAAAACGATATCTTAAAGCATTTCCCGTCGTCAACCCATCCGTTAAGATCTGCGTTTCCCATGCCTCCTACATACTTTTCTTCGGATTGAGACGAAATATTGCGACGTTCCGGTTGAATGATCATATATAATAAACCTTTGATCATATATAATAAACCTATGCAATGATTCGCATATAATTCCCATACAAAATCTGTCAACTGATACTTGTGTAATAGGAGTTTCAAATATTTTCCAAAAAAGAGAATATATTTATAAAAGTCTCGTTTTAAAACACACACATTTTTATATAATATTCATGAAAACAGTAGTTTATATACGGAGGTATCATATTATGCCTATCATATACGAATCTTACAAATCTGGTAAACTTCTGAAAAAGTTCAGTTTTATGTTTGACCAAAGATGTGTAGATATGGTCTCTGAATATAAATACCTGGGTATACTTTTCAAACCTTCTGGTACTTTTACTGAGGGAATCAGTCATCTCAATATCAAGGCTAGAAAAGCTATTTTTTCTATAAGGAAAGCTTTATAATCTCTGATAAATCTAATGTTATTGTACACTTAAAACTATTTGATATGTGTATTCGACCAATCCTACTGTACTGGAGTAAGGTATGGGCTTTGGACTTGATTGTTAAACCTAACACTGATATCACCTATTTGCTCCTGAAAAACTACAGCTTAGATATTTTAAATACATGTTAGGAGTTCTCAAATATGCATCGAATGATGGTGTTAGAGCTGAATTAGGAAAATACCCTTTAGCTATTTTCAGTCTCAGAACTTCTGTCAACTTTTGGTTTCACATCCTCAGCTCCAATAAAGATTCTCTTGTTCGCAAATCTTACCTAGATAGCATATCTAATAATAAAGGATATGGTCCAACAATGCATTTTTTTCTCATTAATAGCTTCTGTGTCATTCATTCATTCATTCATTCATTCATTCATTCATTTCATTTCATTCATTGTTACCAAAAATTGCAGGATAGATACGACTCATTTTGGAAACGTAACTTATATAATGATGCTAATAAACTCAATGGTAATAAATTACGTACCTATAGGACTTTGAAGAGTTCTTACTGTATGGAAAAATATCTTCTAGCCAATGATAAGATAAAAATTGAAGTTGCTAATCTTGTTAAACTCAGATTAAGCTGTCACAAGCTTTTTTTTTTATAGAAGAAGGAAGGTATACTGAAATAGATATTAATAACAGAATTTGTAAAAATAATAAAAGTGTATTTGATTAAATTTGGGTAATAAGATTGCATGCCTATAGTGTAGTGTATCTAATTGTTATTTTACAGATATGCGAGGTTCAAAAGTGAAAATCTTCTATGGGACACTTAAGTTTTTTTTCTTCACATTTCATCAACCACCATACATTTCAACTTTTCGCTCGTAAAACAAAAGCTCAAGGAAACCGTTTAACAAAATGATTAACTGACGCGAGTCTCCACAGAGACACCATGAGAATCTTCATTTTTTCTCAGGCTCACAGTTTTTTTGCTGTAAAATCAATTAAGACAAGTTAATGTTAATTAGAAGCAATTAACGTAATGGTTTTACGAGTTTACCCCTATCAAGGGAAACCTAGATCCCACGGAAGCTAGCATTCTGGGAATTTTGAGTTATGGCTGGTGACAGTAATTGGATGACATCGGTGTTTATGGTGTAACATTTTTCACAGAGACGACACCACGATGGTTGTCGAACGTGGTGTCGTTTCTGTTTGTCTTGTGAATACACGAATCTCTAGCTATTGTATTAGTTTTGTCTTGCAATATCAGAATGTTTTTAAAGTGTTTTTTGTTGTGGTGTAACGTTTTTCACAGATACGACACCATGACGGCTGTCGTTTCTGTTTGTCTTGTGAATAAATGAAGCTTCATCTATTGTATTCGTTTTGTCTTGCAAATATCAGAATGTCTTTTACACTGTTTTTTTTTGTATTCGTTTTGTCTTGTAAATATCAAAATATATTTTTGTTTAACCAATTTAATTTTAATCCCATTTGGAGCTCGACTTTTAAGTGAGAACGCGTCGATTATTAGGAATGGCGGGAGGTATACAGTACTGGTTCTACCCATGAATAAGTGGGTGGTCTGTCTCCAGCACAAACAAGTCGACCTAAAAAAAATTGAAAATTAAGTAAAATATCATTTAACCAACCAACCATCGAATCCAATGTAACGGAGAGAGCGTACAGACGACACTTTAGTTCTCATGCCCTGGAATATATCCGTTATACTGGCACTGGATTTTTTTTATCAAATTAAAATAATAAGAACCTGAATGCAATATACGGATCAAAGTATATATCTGAGGGGAAAAATCCTATCCAAATGTAGAAATACCTGGACAAAACAAATAAAAGTGCATAGTAACCATGGCAATACTTGTTTATTGTTCCAATCCTTCACTATCTTGTATCCTAATTATATTAGTGATAATAAAGCGCGATTACAGTGAACTATCACGTGTAATAGTTTAAGGCTTCTTCAGTTTCTTCTAATGAACCAATTAGCATAATTCATTTATCAATTTGTAAATTCAGAGGAGAATTGTTTTATCTGTGATTATCTTCGATTGATGGTAGCTCGAATTATAGCATCTGAAAGATGGAGCGTGTATGTAGCTCGTGTTATAGGTTCTGTATTGTCTTTTGAAATTCTATATACAACAGAGGATATTTTTAAGCTAAATAGTTTTGTCTTGAGAAGAAAACAAAAACAGTTGAAGAAATGAAATGATCATTTAATACATATTTCTGAATATAAGTATAATTAGACGTGCGACACTTATAAGTAGATATGCGACACTTATAAGACAGGAAATGTGGGCGGTTTACCTCCTCCACAGAAAAATAGACCGTCTCATATATAACCTTACATGTGTTGAAAATGACTTACAACGCTTATAAGTACCCCGATTTTAAATACTAGGAAAACATTTATTTTTCATACTAATTTGATCAAAGTTTGAACACGTTCTTTTAAGCAGTGAATGAATGTAATCCGATTATTTATTCTTAATTTTATTTGACGAATCTGTTAAAAATACAATGATATATTTTCTTTCTTTTTTTAATTTTTATTTTTTGGTCAAAGTTGTACATTCCATTTAAAAATATAAATTGAAGGAAACTGATAATATTATACTTACAAGTGTCGTCTTGCGTAAGCGTAGTGACACGGCATTATATTGGAATGACTTTTCTTACAGAGTATATTTGTTTAGAAAAGGATATGTTGAAACTGAAAATACAATGTAGTCCCTGCTTAGATTAATTACAGTTGTTGACACTATTGATCATTAATTATAATCCAGGGAAAGACACCAGTATGCACTGAGCACTTGATGTCAGAAGCTGCCAGCACGGAGGGTATGGGAGGATATATGGGAACATGAGCTGCAGTGAGAATATCGTAATATATTTTATTCAGAAAAAAATAGGGTAGGTACGTTTTTTTTTGTTTTTTTTTAAAAATTGCCCATGTGGTTAAAGGTATCTTTAACTTTGTCAAGTAGTTAATTTGTAGTGATTTTGCAAGGAGAGAAGGAAAATAACCTCATGATTTCTAACTTGTTTGTTTTGAATAAAATAAATTGAAAACAAATATTTTCTGCCATTATGAGTTTATTTGTTGACGGACGGCAGACGGAGTGACAGGCAAAAAGTGATCACAATAGCTCCGACCCTGAGAGTTCCATCTTACACGACTGTGGCTGTGAAAGATTGAATTTTATCAATTCCTGAGGCTGGGTGGTATTGGAAGAACAGCATGTCATGATTAACATTTTTCATAAACTTCTGCTCTGTCCCATGGCTGCATTTTCCAATTATAATAGCCAAAACGGAATGGATACGGCCATGTTTTAGCGCATGTTTCATCCTCAATCTTTTCGTACATTACCGATTCGTACCCAGTTTCTTCGTCCTTTTTTTTATGATAAAAAACTGTAGGGTCGGCGCCAAAAAATAGGGACGGTCGGGTAACAAGAAACACAGGTATTTTTTTACCTGGCCTGAGGATACAAAACATATATACAAGGTTGACAGCAGGTACATACAATAGTTATGTGTACTTATGAAAAGTACTAGTAGGCCAGTAATTATAGCCGAAAATAAGAGTCAAGGTCAAACAAACTCCAACAAAAAGTATTTTAGGATTTTTAGAATCACTGACATGTAATGAGTTTCAGAAAAAAAGTCCTCAATATAAAGATGGTGGGAAATGCTAAATTTTGGGGTAAAAGTTGCTTTTTTAAGAGAAAATCTCCGGAAACTGGAATATAATTTTATAAAAAATCATTTGAGCAAATAAGAATAATTTAATAATGCGGAAATGCTCTTTCAGACGCATCTCTATGTAAATCAAGGTTTTATAGATGGATATGAGGTTAATAATATGAGATTTTGGGGCAAAACTTGGAAAAAATTAATAAAATCGTTGATAACTGTAATACATTTGGTGTTACAAGGCTATAAGTGAAAAAAACAACTAAATGAGCTATAAACAATTAGTTTCTTACTGTTTTGCACAGAGAAAGGTACAGAGATGTCCCAGAAAAAAGTCCTTTTGAATACGATGATCTGAAATACTTATTTTTGGGTCTAAAAATGTGTTTTTCATAAAAAAAAATCGCTGAAAACAGGTATCATTTTGTAATAAGATATTTGAACATAAACTAATCTAATGGAAGTGATAAAATGGTGCACAGTTATATATACAAATGTTTCATTGTATCGTAAGTTAATGTGAAAGTTCACATTGTGAGATTTTGGGGCAAAATGTTGAAAAAAAATGAATAAAATCGTTGATTTCTGTAATACATTCGTAGTATAGTGGCCCGTTTTATGGAACATCTACGACGATTTTGCTCTTAAATCATATTATTAAATTTATTGCTATAAAAAAAGTCCATAAACATGTTTTTTAACTATCTAATACATAAATTGTTCATTCAATATTTACACCCTTAATTGTTTGCTTCAAATGTTTTTAAGAACAATGATAGAAGGTATTTTATTTTGACTTGAAAATACAGCATATTATATTCATTTTAAAGTGAGGAAACCTTCCTCGAAACCCATCTTCAGGTGAAACACGGAATCAGAGATCGATAAGACGCTAATTGAATTAAAACAATTGTCCTTCATCAAAAATCACTGCAAAAGAATCACAAATAAGTATTTCAACAAATATAATTGAAGTGAAAAAATGGTGTATAAAACGTACAGTACATATGTTTGATAATATTAGAACTTGCGAGGTCAGGGTCAAAACGTGGAACAGAAATGGAGAAAAAACACCAATGTTTTTGTGATACAATCAAATTACTGGGCTTTAATAATGAAGTATGTATGAACTAAAAGAGAAATTTGTAAAAAAATACTACATTTTCGATGAAATTCTTAACATTGTGTTATCCGGAAGTCAACGGGACAGAAAATAGTTCACTGTTGCTGTATTCTAAACAGTATGGCCGTTAGCCACAAGTGTAAAATGTAAGATCTGCATTGCATGTTTGTTACTACAATAAAGATGAAGGTTATATCAGCGATTCCATGTAAATAAAATATATATAGATCTATCGGCCAAATGACATTGTAAAACTGATGATAATTTTGGGTTTGACTTTTAATGACTTTTGGAGGGAATCTGCTGGGCTCTAGTGTGCCGCCATATTAGTATGACATAGCCAGTATGGATTTCTGCTACATAATTCGAAATATGATCCTATGGAATTTATCGAGCTGTTGCGAATGTTAAGAGATCATTTCTAACGGTTTCCCACAAAGCAATGAGCAACGATCACAGAGTATGATGAATGGAAATGCTTTTTTTTTTGCGAAACAATGCAATTTTCATCAACATTCGCTAAAAACCAAAATCGTTTTTAAAATCGTATTAGCTTAAACAAAAAATTCAATGACGTCACACAATGTTTCACTATTCACTGTACATAATTATATCAAAGTTTTTCATTGTATTTGAAATTAAGTAGAATGCTCAAACCGTGATTTTTTTTTACGACTTGCTTAACAATTGCATAGAATCAACCTTTTCATACACAAAGTACTTGGTTATAAACTAAAAAAGTGTAGAAAGATCATTTTCTTGTATCAGTTTGGCGCATTATAAGTGTTGCGCATGTGCACTACTGTGTCAGGAATAAGTCCACACACATACGAGGCTTTATGATTTGGGTGAAAAAAATGCAAAATATACATGAACCGATTTTCAAAAATCATTTGAGCAGTATAAACAATATTTTGTAAGTTATGAAATTTTGCCTTATATATGTACTCGCCCAGTTTCATTATTTCCAGATTGAATTAGATACATTGCGGACATGTTGAATACAAGTATACTCAAACATTGATAATTTTTGTAATTGATAGGGATAGTGGACTAGAAGATTTTCATGTGTCTAGAGTAAAATATACTTTTTTTGTAATGGATAAAAGGATGCATGTTGGAATAATTAAATGTCCTAACCCCTGTGATGCTATGAACTGTTTTGTTATGCGTAAAATATAACATTTTCAATCGAGTAGAACGGTGATTGAGTGTATCAATAATTTGCACGTCACAGATGCTACTTGTATTTGTAACCCTGAATGAAATGGGGTTAACACTCATATTAGGTTATATTGGGAATGCAATTTCAGATGGAGATGCCATGAAGGGTGAAGGTTCCCATCAGACATGCCTCCGCAAATGAGCGAACCCATGCGGGGCAGAGTATTTGAGATGTAGGATGAAGTTTCCCATCATGCATGCCTCGGGAGCGAACCAATTGGGGCAGAGGCCTGTGACTCCAAAGCCATGGCCATATCCACTGGGTTAGCAAGGCCTCTTGTTTGTAACCAAGCTTGTATACATATGTAAATACATGTATATAGCTTTTTATAGAGTGTGAGGCGTTTAGTCCAAAACACAAATTTTATATTAAGTACAAAGTTATTTTGGAAAAATAATAATAGTGATGGATATGCATGTTTTACAAGTGTAGTAATATTAGTGCTACAGCTGAAACCACCAGTTGTGCAAAGTTTGTACCAAACATTTTCATACAAGGGATGTCTGATAGTTAGCTAAATCTATGGATTATCCCACTAGTAACGCACTAGTCTCTTCATCACAATCATCATCTTTTAAATAACATATATACCTTGGTGTTTTTTCGACAAATAATTGCTTCTCGGAAGTGTGGGCATTGCATGTTAATGAAAGGTATGTTTGTCTATGATCTTTCTTGTCGTGCCCTTAATGGTTTATTCTCTTGTTGCTCTGGCTTCTGCCAAGTCATTGAGTACCTTCATTGTGGCTTTCTAGGCTATTGGTTTTTGTATTATATTTACACGAGCATATTTGTGTTTTACTTATATTGCCTATTGATGCTGCCTTGTTGGTTAGAGATTAGATCATGGCGGGGATTTCTTTATTTACACTGTCCTGTTTTAATGGGATGACAGTAGGGTAAGTGTGAGGTTTGGTGCACCCTAGAACCGGTTTAAACCCTCAGTGGCCTTTGTTGCCACTGACCGTTCCAAGGCGGTAGCCCTATTGTCAACCCTTTTGTGTTTGGGATGTCGTTTGCATTTTTTATTACTTTTGCCTTCTCGTTTGTCTGTTTGCGTGTTTGTTTTTGTGTTTTGTGGTTGACTGTCGTCCTTGAATGCTGCTTTCCCTGTCCGATATTTTTATCTTTTTTTTTCACATTAACTTACGATACTATGAAACATTTGTATATATAACTGTGCACCATTTTATCACTTCCATTAGATAAATTTATGTTCAAACATCTTATTACAAAATGATCCTCTTTTCAGCGATTTTTTTATGAAAAACACATATTTAGACCCAAAAATAAAGTAATTTATATCGTCGTATGCTAAAGGACTTTTTTTCTGGGACATCTCTGTACCTTTCTCTGTGCAAAACAGTAAGAAACTAAGTTTTTACAATTCATTTAGTATTTGTTTTCATTTATAGCCTAGTAACACCAAATGTATTACAGAATTCAACGATTTTATTCATTTTTTCCAAGTTTTTCCACAAAATCTCATATTATTAACCCAATATCCATCTATAAAACCGTGATTTACATAGATATGTATTTGGAAGAGCATTTCCGCACTGTTAGAAAATTCTAATTTGCTCAAATGGTTTTTTATAAAATTATTCCAGTTTCCGGAGGTTTTGTCTAAAAACGCAACTTTTACACCAAAATTTAGCATTTCCCACCATCTTTATCTTGGGGATTTTTTTTTATGAAACTCATTACATGTCAGTGATTCTAAAAATTATAAAATACTTTCTGTTGGAATTTGTTTGACCTTAAAACCTATAATTACTAGACTATAGTGTTTCAACATCAACACAATATATAATTATAAGGCTTTTGAAAGTAACAATTCAAGAAATATTTTCAGTCATGTATGTTATTGTTACTATTAATACATTTTAAACAGTTTTAATCGCATAATATATGTGGAGAAGATGACAGTCAATTAATTCCTAAATAACTTTATTTCTTTCACCTTTTATAGAAAACATCAAATACACTTTAATAACATTAGAAATCGTTGTTTAAAACAGAACAAAAAAAAACAAAAAACTTTAAGTTAACTGGTCTTGATATTAAAGAGTAAGTTTCATATATTTTAATAATAAAATGTGTTTTGTACACTAATTACTATTATCTTAACACATTTAGCCCTCTTATCTCAAAGGCTTTAAAAACAAAAATATACTCAGATTTTTTTAATAATTTTGTGATTTTCACTATTTATAAGTTCCAAAAATTTAAACATACTTGGCCTTTTTCTTTTACTGAAAAAATAAAGTTTAGGAAGCCCTTATGCATACCTAGCTTTAATAAATGTAATGTTATTTTATATTGTGAAGTAGTTCAAATCATCGGCATGACGTAGGTAGATCTTCCGTTTCACTTACTTTTTGTATTTTGTATTCCAATGTAAGTATCAGAGTTATATCCCATTTAGTTAAAACATATTATTTCACATTTAAAAATACAAATAAGGTAAAGAGCAAGATCAAACATTACAATTAACTGTTATGGGTCTCAAGTTATAAATAAATAAAAGCTAAAACAATCGACAATTTCCTTGCCATTACAAAGATATTAGGAACCAAAGTTTACCATTTGTGAAATAACCTCCCTTTACATTGAAATAAGAGCGAAATTATAATTTCTGTAAAACATGTAGATTACCACACGTTGCTATTATTTTCGCATATTTCTTTTGAGACTTATTCCTTTAATATAACTGATAATTGTGTAAGTTATATTGCCCATGACCGCTTCTAGACATATCCTAGAATCTGGTAAACGGGATTTTATCAGTATACTTCTGTACGAATGTTTCTCTTAACTCATAATGTATAGGAGGGTATATTATGTTCATAGCTTATGACAGGTTTGACTTAAACCCGGCGTGTGGTGGACTCTGCACATAGTAGGTATACATTGCAGTTAGTAGGTATTTTGTCTGCTTCAAGATAAGGTTTTTTGCATTCTGACCAATCAATCTGACTTTTTTTTTTACAGGTACAGCTATTAATAGATGCACCAAAATTCTAAATTTTACAGTTAGGAATAATGGTTTTGTTTTAGAAAGTATATAAAAATAAATAGCTTTCGACATTTGACTTAAACCCGGCGTGTGGTAGACTCTGCACATATTAGGTATACACTGCAGTTAGTCAATATTTCGTCTGCTTCAATATAAGGGTTTCTGCATTCTGACCTATTAATCTGACCTTATCTTTTTTTCTTTCTTTTTTTTTACAGGTACAGCTATTAATAGATGCACCAAAAGTTCAAAGTTTTACAGTTAGGAATAATGTTTTTGTTTTAGAAAGTATAGAAAATAAACACATTATATAATTAGTTTGATATATCTGTATAGAGTAATGTTTAGTATATTTATAGAGTAATGTTTAGTATATGTATAGAGTAATGTTTAGTTAAGGGAAGGTAGTGACACAGCCAAATAATCTGTATTAGTGAGCGTTCTGAAAACTTAGAAAAAGGTGTAAGAATTACTAAAATCGGAAAGTAAACAAAGCAGATATCTTGAAAAATAAGAAAAATAGTACCTAAAACCTAAGCATGTTTAGGGATTACAATAGACGAGTGAAAACATAACACATAATTATATACGTTAGAAATTATTATGATGTATTGATGCAGAATCTTTCAATAATCACATGTGGCTGCAAGAGCGATCTCTGGTTAACGGGGTTGATTTTGTTTAATCGACATAGTGAGCCAATACTAATGGTTTCCTTGCGAGCGCGGTTCTGATATGCCTCAAACTGACGAATCGTATTAATTATTCACCGAATTTCAGACTCAGCGGAGGAAGAAATGTGTTGGACATTACGTCAGTATTACATCACTGGCGCCTACATTCGCAACATCTCGTAGACTGTTTCACAGTACACTGTTACGCGGAATCCCGAAGAATGACGGGATTGGCCGAGCGTTCACGATTGTAGCGCCTTTTGTGAGACAAACTCCCTGTAGTGGTTACTTCCCCTGTATGTTACAGTAACGCGGAGGTTGGTAGGAATACACACACGAGAAAGTGTCTATTCTTACGGATTGCGAGAGGCATGCAGTAGTGTTTCTACCCAGGGCAATTGGGGGTGATCTGCCTCTACCACAAAAAAGTCGACCATCATAAATGGCCTTGCATGTTTTGAAAACACGTAAATCACCATTCACCATTCACCGGCGAACGCGGTTCTGATATACCTCAAACTGACGAATGGTATTAATTATTCACCGAATTTCAGACTCAGCGGAGGAAGAAATGTGTTGGACATTACGTCAGTATTACATCACTAGCGCCTATATCCTACACATCTACAGGAAATGTGCGTGCAGACACATTGGCGCGTGTGGTTCTAATAACTAATACCTTAATTGTAGGTAAAACGTGATGATGTTATTAAATATAGATAGTAATATATAGGATGGCATATGTCGCTTGACGTACCTTTCATTATAGTTGTTCAAACAACAATCGTATGTAACGCTACTGCCGAGGTTTAGTCCCTAATATAAAAAATAATCCCATTTTTTTTTTTTTTAAAAACAAAGGGGCATTATAGGTGAGGGAAAAGTGTTAATTTCTATTTTATTTTTGTCATTGTACACTTTGTCAGCAACTTTCAATGAAAACAACTGTAACTACGCCAACTAAGGATTTTGATTAAAACGGTATACCAACGGAAGAAATCTATGCCAAGCGGAATTATATATTTAAGCTGG
>JAWPHD010008250.1:0-10000 GCA_037043455.1 Cyrtodaria siliqua
ATATGGTAATGTGGTAAATTGCTGTGAAAAAAAAAAAAAAGAAAAAAAAAAAGAAGAATTGTGTGATAATTGTATGACATATAGTATTAATATTGTAAAATATAGTATATTTTTAGAAGATATCATATATATCTTTTAGTCTCTTATAACTCTTACAAGAGTGACATGGTGTATAGTATTATGTGTTGTTGTTTTATGCTATTGTAGACTGTATATACTATGATGAGACTTTAATAAATAAATATATATAACTAGGCCTGCAGTTAAAGGCAAAACACCAGCCTATAGAAAAACCAGGAGCATAATTATACTTGCTTTTCTCGTGCATTTTGGCAAGTGTGATGATTTTCATACAAACTATTAGATTGGTATGTACTGTTATATTATGAGGCCCCGACGAACAATTTTAAACCCGATTTCTTAATTATTTCTAAATTTTATGTGTGACAATACCAGCTTGATTTAATTTCAAGATTTTTAGAAGAAATAGATTAATTTTGGTTAAGTTGAAAGATAACATACATTATATATCGGAAACTAAATGAACAAATTGTGCAATTATAAGAAACATTGCACATTGTAGTCTTACATAAAATTATGTCAGGGCCTCAAAAAAAAAAAATTTCCACAGTAGAGGATTAACATGTGTGTTATCGTCTCTAGCCGTAAAATGTCCGTGATATTTTCATCACGGTGTTATGTCTTTAAATGTAACCTTGCTACGCCCCTGCCGGTCATTTATAGTATTTGTTATAGTCATAGCATACTCAGGCCATTGTACTATAGTAGATTACAACAGGCCCGATCAATTATAATATGTGTTATAGTCATAACATACCCAGGCCTTTGATAGCCCGATATGGCAAAGAGGCCCACCTACCCCAGTTAATAACCTCTAAATATTACCTGCAATGGCCTGGGTATGACTGTGGCTATTTCATAGTCGGGACGATCTTAATTGGAGCTACTTATCTTGGATCACACTTCAATGATTACACGATTACTTTCACGTTATACATTCTTTTAAAGGGACTCAAGGCGATATAGAAGAGTAATTCTTCTTTTGATTGCAGAGTTGAATAGCTTGCATAATGTCCGTTCCAGTGTGAAACACTGTGGTCGAGCCCAAAGTGTACAACGTTTGGCCTGTACTAATACATTGTATTCGCACATTCTTATTTATGTTCTAGGCCTTAAATCGGTTACAATAACGTGGCTCCAGCGTAAATGGAGTTTCTACGATAGAATTTGCAGCAACTCTACAGTTCAGAGTGAAAAGGTTCTAGGCCCATTTTCCATATTTTATCTCGATGTACATGGAAGATGAGCCTGGCATGTTCATGCCTTTTAGGCGCCATATAACCTTTTCATGTGTTGGTGCGCCTTAAAACCCCAATTAAATTCAATTAAATCGGTTTTAGCGCTGGTATTAATATTTAAGGTTACAGGTTGAATGAAAACATATGTTTAGGCGTGTTTAAATATTTACTTACACATGATTAATGGGAAATAGTGCTCTTGCTAAACTGTGTTTTTATGTTAATATTTTGGAAATCCATACTAATATTTACTCTTAAAGTCTATGTTCAGAGATCAAATTAACAGAAATGCCAAATATACCGTCTATAAACGAGTACCAGGAAAACAGCAAAACAAATGCGCATGTGTATGTCTAAGCACTATTTTTTTGTTTAATTGCTTAATTCCAATTTCATTACGTGGTCGTGCTTAATTCCATTAAGCGATGGGAAATCTTATATTAGCAGGATATAATAACGGATATTTCGACAATAAAACATGTTTTACTGAACAACATTCGATAACCTGTTTAAAATTACCTATTACATGAAATATGCAAACTTTTTAAGCCGAAATTAAGGTTTTATTTCATACCCCAGTCAACCCGGTTTTCGATTCTTGGAGAAAGTGATGGATGTGGTATGAAAGTTAGTACTCGGACCACGTAATGTTAATGTTTGGAGACACATTTATATAAAAGTAGATAAAAAAAGATAAAAGAAAATGTAACATTCACAGAACTCAGTCATCCAAAAACATGTATTCAAAACAAACAACAATAAAACAAATTTAATCAAAGTATGCCTCACCACAAACATAAACGGTCGACAACAGGGTGCCGACTTGATAGGTCAATGGAGAACAGGCCAGGCTTAATCCCACCAAACATAATTCTTATACTCCTGTCATCCCAATTAAACGGGGCAGTGTAAATAAGAAAATCCCCGCGGGGCTGTATCGTCTAACAAACTGAGCAACATTAATAGGCAATACAAGTAAAACATAAACATATAAATCTTGTTTATATGAGTATACAATCAAAAGCCTAGAAAGCCACAAAGTCTGGCATACGCCAGAGCAACAAGAGAATAAACCCTGAAAGGCACGATTAAACACGATTTAAGACCAGCATTAAACTGTATTATCATTTTCAGGATTTAGGTAGATGTCATGTCATCATAGGGTTCACACTCTTTCGGCTCATCGCACAATCAAAGAGAAAAGTGTATTGGCAAACCGTAAATGGTCAACCACTAAACATGATAGATAGATAGATAGATACTTTTATTGACTTAAACTATTACAGTTTTTCATCATTACAAATATATGATAATTATAATATACACACACGTGACAGATATTAACATTGCAAATACAACAAAATAATCACTAAGTTTTTGTTTTGTTTCATACATATTTAAACAATCAAAAACATACATATATTATGGTATGTCAATGATAAACGAGGATGTTCTAAAATAAGATATCTAGTGTTTTTAGTTTTTTTTGTTTTAGTCTGTTAAAATGGATGTAGATAGCCGTAATACAAGTGCATCGGAAATGAATTTACTTAAACTAAGAATAATCTTTTTGTTTAATGACTGCAACAATTCTACAAATTTAAACATGCTTGGTCTAGTTGTGTAATATTTAGGAATATATTTGTTTCTAATGTTAGAGTAAGTAGTACAGATCAAAATAAAATGGTACTCGTCTTCAATAGCGTTTGTGTTACAAATTTCGCACACTCTTTCGTTTCTCTCTGTTCTACCTCTTGAGTATCTCCCTGTTTCTATTCTTAAACAATGAGCGGATAATCTTATTCTTGTTATACAACTTCTTAATTGTTTGGAGCATAATGTTTCTAGATATGTTTCAAAATCAAAATTCTCTTTCACCACCTTATATAGCGTTAAAACTCTACTGCCTTCTATATCAGATCTCCATTGTTGCATGAAACTATCTATTAATCTTTGTTTAAATATTAAAGGAAATAGTTTAAAACTAACACTCATTGGATTATCCCAGACATTATTAAAACCGTTACTGTTTAGGATAAACCTTATATTAGTTAGCCAATTCTTCGCGCCCTTATTACAGTTAGATAACAAATCCTTATATATTGCTTTTAGTATAATGTTCTCTGTAGACAATAGTTTATACCAATATTTGATCATTTTTACATATCTATTAATTTATAAGGGGTAACGAGAGAGCTCTCCGTAAATACCAGCATTACTTGTGGTAAGTTTAACACCTAAAATAAGTTTACAAAATTTTAACTGTATTCTCTCAATATCTTTTGATTTTGTAATCCCCCATATTTCACTTCCATAATTTAATATTGATGCCACAAAAGCATCGAAATGCGTTGCAAAATGATACAATAGGATTATTATTAGAGTAAAGTGTTCTGGAAGTTTGTATCACCTCGAGTAGGTAAATGCCAGATCAAGGATCACACGAGAGGCGGAGCCTCGATTGTGATCCTAATCTGGCATTTACCTATGAGAGGTGATACTGTAAACTTCCAGAACACGTTACTCTAGTAATGATCCTTTTATTATATACCTCTTACACATCATTAACATAGAAATATTTTCATTGCTATTGCATACACATTCAATAAAGCATATTATTTCTCGATAAAGTGCAGCGGGAAATTGTATGTAAGGTGTTGGTGTTCATTGGTCTGACCTACTTGTTTTGTTTGTATGACGTAATGTCTTCTTGACGTGCTCGCGCACAGTGGCATAACACTTGCTTGAATCATTGGAAAAACCGCTGTTCTATTTTTAGTAAGAAAGTGATACTAATACTATTTTTAGTAGCATAGTGATAACCTGTAGTGTGATACAGGTTGTTGTATTCCATTGTAAGAAAATGAAGGTACTATGTTTATATTATTGATAGGTATATGATGCGGTCATAACCTGTTTTGATAATGTTTCTTACACGTTTGGTAATGATTGTGTGCACGCGAGGATAACCAAGGATCTGAAGAAGTTTGTAAATCACGTCACCATAGAATTCCAGTTGAGATAATCCTAGTCGTTGAGGAGTTTTTACATTAGTTTTATATTGTTAAATTATATCAGGGTTACGATAATACAAATTTGCAAAGTGTTTTCGAAGTTGTTGTAACGGCAACGCTGATGGAGTAGCTTTTTTAGTTTAAAGAATGTTACGAATGTTAAAGTCCTCCACTCGTCAACAAGCTCTGAAAAGTTAATAAGCTGAGAAACATTTTTCCTAAACAAGCTTGTCAAGGGACACCTGCTAAGTAGGGATAATTAACGGATTATTCACAATATAAATCATCCCTTGTCATAAATGTTGCTTATTATTTCTCCATTTTCAAATGGGAGATGCATATCGAGAAAAGAAGCAGTATCAGATGTATTAACTGTGTTGAGTTGACGTTCTTTATGATAGATATTATTAAACATAGTAGAACATAATGGGTGTCAGTGTTTAATATGTCATCCAGATTCGAGAGGTGTTGTTAAAGACTTCGATGACACCCGTTTGATCATCGGGTGAAGTCTCAACATGAAATCTCTTAATAATCATAAACATTTCTTTTCAAATCCCGTCCATGCGATGTAATGAACGCTTAACTTTATGAAGAATATTGTCTTATTATTATATTAACTAAACAATTGTTTAAACTAAACTTTTAGTTTGTTTTCCGAAAATGTCACATTAATTATGGTGTTTGCATTGCTTTACTTTTAAAACAGCGTTAATTAAAATAGAGAATATTTTAACAAAGCACCTATTCCAAATATCTGGCTTCCGTATAAAAACGTATTGACTGCCTCTCTTGCATGATTATCTAACCATCCATGACTTCCTTCTTGACTGCCTTTTCAACTTGCCGATAAGTTATTGCGTTTTCTACATTTAATATAGAGAATAGATATATCATGTTAGTGTCTGATCCTATCCAGTTTATCAGGTGAGGCTGATAAAAAAATGAAGTCCGAGGCTGTGCCTATAAGCCTGATAAACTGGATAGGACCAGGCATTAACAGGATATTCTATTTATCATGCAGATCGTTTAAATTAATTTAATTTACCTTTTTTTCCCTTTTATTTTCCTTTCAAAAATACCCAAACGTTATCAACTATACCCTGACGTCATCAAAAGAGGTGATGACGTCATCAAAAGAGGTGCACCTGACGGGATAGGAAAGTAACCGCCGAGATAAGATTTTATCTCAGGCACCCTATTATACAGATCGACATGATAACGTTACATGCGTAGTTATAGTTGTACATAGAATAGTTGTACTTGTTTGTCCTTATCCTTACAACTGTTTATTGTTTTGGCTATAAGTATAAAACGTGGCACATACTTGCAGCAGAATATTTAGCGACTCTCTATTATAACGTTTGTGTAATATTTTTATTAAACCATTTTATATTTTGTTTCGTTTCAGCGCCTCGCACAATGGACTGTGTATTTACTCAAACCAAGACAGAAACAGACCCACGAATATTCCAAACCAACATGGTAAGATACTTCATATGAGTTAAAATTAATGTTCTGGTTCTATTCACAAAGTTCAGGTAATTGACAAACGAAGATGCCATGGACAAGTCTAATAAATGGAACACGTTTACAGAAAAGTATTCGCACCCTTTGTATATGCTAAGCTTTGAATGTGCAATATTATTTATAATGTCTGGGTTTGACCTTACTACTGCCCAATTCAGACTACTGCTACCTCATACCGTATTCCGGAAGCAGATGCTTTGACACGTGACTTAGGTATATCCCGAAAAAAACGTGTTTTTGTATGAACTGTGGTGAATGTTCGACTTTAGGTCTTAAGGTTAAACCCCCAGCGGCCTCATTTGCCACTGACCGTTCCAAGGCGGTAGCCCTATTGCCAACCCTTTTGTGTTTGTTATGTCTTATTTGGCCTGTTATTCATCTTTAAAGTTGTTCTTTGTTTCTGTGTGTGTTTGTGGTTGACTGGACTGTCGTCCTTGAATGCTACATTTCCTGTTCGGTTTTTATACTAAAAGGTCATAACAATACGAGCCTAAAAATGACCCCTTATAAACATGGACATTCATTGTGCGCTGCAATATGTGCTGTTTTAGATTACGCACCAGAGTTAACTTGAGCATTTTAAGCCCGACTTTATAAAACAAAAATATACTTGTCAAAATTCCTAAGTACCCACCAAAGAATATGTCAATTTTGTTCGCGGTTGATTAGATATACGGTTAAACTGCAAAATAACGAGTCAAATCGTCTGCTCTGATTACATGAACTTATTTTAAAGCGTTCAAGTCGATGTGTTAAGTTATCACACGTATACAACTTGCTATATAGGATTTTGTTAAAGACACATTTCCCAACTGAATGTAGTCGTTGAAAACTCATTGATAGCATGCTTTTTAACTGCTTAGTTCTCGTTGACTGATTACCACAGAGACATTATATTGAGGCCCACATCACAGTTTTTTTCTTTTCATTTACTATTACTTTAGTTTTTGATATAAAATATATTGTAAATAAAAACACTAGATTGTTTATTATGGGGAGCATATAGTCGCCTCTTTTTCCGTCCGTCCGTGTGTGCGTCCGTGCGTCACACTTTTTGTCCGGAGCATAACTCAAAAAGTATGCTTGATTAAAGTTCGTGTGAACGATTAGGACAATGAGACGGAGTACAGTTCATAGGAACCATAACTCTAGCTTCACTACTTTTTTTAATTATCTCCCTTTTTTGAAAAATCTTATCCGGAGCATAATAGAGTTCCGTACGGATTCATTTTGAATAAGGAAGCACTCACACTAAACATTACTTTTTTCTGTGTAACTTCGGGATGCATCCATCGGTTTTACCGATTTTCTTGTTGTTATTATTAATATCAGAAAACAAACAACAGCACACGAACTAAAAGTGAATTTTACTGCACCATATATTAATATTAATTTCACCTATGGCCCATATGAGGTTGTCCATACGGATTTGGTAATCACTGTCTACACTGTTCAACAACACACTTTGGCATGATTTCTCTGCGATGCCAGGTGTTGTCTCCATTTCTAGCAGTACTTTTCTTCACAATATATCTTGGGTCGTGTTAAACACAATTGAGTGACTATTTTGAATACTAACTTTTCATGCCTATATTCGAACAAAAATGGTCCAAACCAAATACCAATATATAAATGCGATCAAATGAACTTCATCGGAATGTTTCACCATACCACGTTTTATTTTTCTTGATGTCAGTATGATGTCTGTATGGTGGGTGACTTTGGCAGACTTTCTCTGCCAAAATATTATAACCTGGCAACTATATTTGTGTTAAGAAAATCCATCTATGCATAGTTGTTTTAACATATATAAAAGTGCACATAAAATGCAAAAAGGGTTATAATTTTCACTACATTATTATACACTCTCTATGGGACGAGCCTCATCCTTTGACAAAAACTAATAATCTCAATTTCTATGTGCAAATGTATTTCTAACAGCGATTTACAGTTACCTATATAAGTTCTCTCCACCCCCCAAATACAATAGGCTCAAAATGTGTCCTCTCGTAGACTCCCCCGCCTCCACCCCCCCCACCCCCCCCCCCCCCCCCCCCCACCCCACCACCACCACCACCCGCGCCCCCACTTAAAGACACATTTCCAAACGCTACTTGGTCATTGAAAAAGCATGGGAAGCTTGTATATTTACAGCCAGCACGCTTCATGGCTGATCAACTCAGGTATATAAATTGATGCCCGCTCTTAGTTTTTTATTTGTATAGCATTGCTATATTGAGGGTAAGAATAGCTTAACAACACTTTGTAATTTACTTTAATGAAGAAATATATGTTCCTAATTTAGCTTTTGAATGCAAAACTTATCTGGTATTTCTTAATTGTTTGTAGACTAAAAATCAGAGCACAAGATCAGAGCACAAGACAATAAATATACAACATTCTTTAATGTGTTATTATGTGTACTGGTCACAAAAGCTTTATTGGGTTGGCCTCATAATCTGAAGAAAAATTGAATATCACACTTTGCTCATGAAATTGTATGGCTAACAGTGATTTACAGTTACCTATAGAAATTCTCTCCTTTCAATAAAAAGTGGGGTAATTTAGGATTATCCATGTTTCATTTTTTAGACGGAGAATCTGCAATAAATGGGTCAACTATTTTTTTTATTTTATTTTTTTTTCATACGAATTTTAAGAGGTTTATATCTTTAATCGGACTTCGAATCATGTTATGTTATATCAGCACATTTCATGTTTTCATATAAAGGGAGGGTAACTCTCAACAGATGTAACAATTTAAACAAAAAATAAGTGTTTTACAAACTATGGGTCAAAACAAAATACTTATCACACAACTATTCTAAAACATATTTAAAATAAGAAAATATGTTAGGATATAAAAGTGAATAATTATGAATTTTGTTCATATATGGTGTATGCGTATTTTAGATGTGTTCAGTATATGGTGTATGCGTATTTTAGATGTGTTCAGTATATGGTGTATGCGTATTTTAGATGTGTTCAGTATATGGTGTATGCGTATTTTAGATGTGTTCAGTATATGGTGTATGCGTATTTTATATGTGTTCAGTATATGGTGTATGCGTATTTTAGATGTGTTCAGTATATGGTGTATGCGTATTTTATATGTGTTCAGTATATGCGTATTTTAGATGTGTTCAGTATATGGTGTATTCGTATTTTAGATGTGTTTAGTATATGATGTATGCGTATTTTAGATGTGTTCAGTATATAGTGTATGCGTATTTTAGATGTGAACCTCACGATGCTAACACTGTATGTTGTATTGACATGACATTGTTATCATGAACTGGAACATTTTTAAGTTTTTAGACTATTTATAGGCAAAGCCTGACATTCCTCTTTAAGACTAAGTTATCATACTTCAGCGTGTACATGACACATGTCTATATCAAACACCTGTTTTATTTAGCATACATGTTGCGCAAAGGCTTCAATTTACTTTTGCTGTATGCTGTATACATACCTTTTAACTATATACACGTTCATATAGAGATTAAGACCACGCAACAAAAAGAGACCTACCTTGATTTGAAGGAACATGTGCACCATACTGTCTGTTGTTCTAATAAAACAAAACAAAAAACTATGCCTGCAAGCTCCGGAAGAAAGAACGGCATTGCAAGCATGGAAACAATATAATTCAAAGTATAACAGCTGTGGCGGTGACAGATGCATACAGTCGAAACGGGTTAAAAATAACACTGGAAGTGTGACAATTAACACTTTGCGTGTGTGTTATTATTAAAAACTTACCAGTATAATATATCGTGCATGTCGTAAAGCCATAAATGATGATTAACCAGAGGCACTGCGATTGCTTTTTGTTCAAAGTAGTGCAACAACATAAAACATATCGGTGTATAAAACGATCGATCAGCTCGACAATTGTTGCAGGGCTTTAATACTATCAACACAAACAGTTCAAACGAGGAAACATAATAACAGTAAACACAGATTTATATATATGACTTTATATGTTAATACATTGTTCGCATATTTTTTTTCTGTTTTTCAGTTGTGGTGTTTCAAATATGCATCCAGAATCGCTATAAACTTAACAAGAAATATAGAAAATGGTTGAGCTCCTTGCAGAGTGACGGAACAGAGATCAACTCCAAGGGAGTGTTA